>PVJA010005866.1:0-76626 GCA_004027025.1 Myocastor coypus | reverse complement strand
TTTTTTGTTTTTTCTTTCAGGGTCAAATTCCTTCAGGATTAAGTTTGGAACCACATACAGTGACTTAGCTTGAAATTGATATTTTCTGACCATCGTTGATATTCTAATAACGTTCCATACATTATGATATAAGCAGTTACACAATTTTTACACAGATATTTGGGAATTCAAGGAAATACAAAATTATATCCTGTCAAGACTATGGTATTTGGCCCAGTCTCTTATTTCCAAGTACTACTCTTGAGAGAGAGAATGACAGTAACTGAGTTTACACCGGGAGCAGTACACATCAAAAAGACAAGAGTGACATGCATTCCAAGCTTAGTTTTAATGTTACATAGTGCTATGTTCAATATGAAGAACCTTTTGAAGGTTCTTGAGACCAATATGTGATTCATCCTGTGCACATAAGCGCATAGTTTTGCTCTTGCTATGTTTTCTCCTTTATCTGCTTCCAGTCACTTCGTTGTTTAATGATGGAATCTTTCAAGTCCCAGGAAGTCATAGCCTCTGTCTCCAGGCTCCTTCCCAGCTGGCAGCACGGAGCATTAGCTCTTTGACCTGTCTTGACCCGGTTCACATTAAGGAGCAGCAGGTATAGGTTACCAGGGAGACATGCATACCACCTTCAAAGACTATCATCAACAACTCAGCTAGACCAATATACATTGCTTAAAGCCAATTGAGAGGATAAACAAAAGCCCTGGCCAGCTCTTACATATCAATACAAGGAAATAGGGCCAGACTCAGTCAACAGTTACTCTTCCTTCAAGGAGAGCTGGTTAGGTGGTCCTCCACAGACCCCGCTTGAATGCTGTTTGCATCTGTGCATGCACAGGTATACCACATGACATGTGTGTTTGTGTGTCTGTGTGTGTGCACACATACACACACATTGTCAGTCATTGACTCAGTATCAGTGACCAGAAACCAACATCTTGCCTGTTTCCACTAGAAAATGAACGATAAAAAGGCATTATTTATTATCAAACAGTACACAAGCATCCATTTAATTCCTATTATCAGTATATTGTTTTCAATATTAGAAAACTAATAGGAATTATATCCATAAAAGACAAAAATAGAAGAAAAAAATTAGCCATACTAGCCTATGAGTGAGTGAAGAAAATGTGAGGCCGTTTTCCTTCCCCTGGAACTTTGACATAACTCAGCTTGTTGTTTGACTGCCACAGCGAAGTGAGAGGCATAAAAAATTATTGTGCTTGCTTTTCCAGCCTGTTCTCTGACTTACTGTTTATTTGTTTTATGTAGAAACTCCAACAGCATGTACATCAACTTCTGACTACTCTTCGCTCAATTTGAATAAAGTGAATGTCACCCAGCAGTCTGATGCTCTTTGCTGGGACAGATAAAGCCCCCAAACCAACTTTCATCTTGAAAATGTTACACACGAATCTTCCACATGTTGACTCATTTGTTTGTTGTCAGTCCTGACACATATTCGCACCTGTTCCACGATGCACAGGCCAAAACCAATGGCTGACACTGGACAACGACACAGGCAGAGTGAAAGAGGACAGTGTCACTCAGTAAAGTCCACACTAAGATTCCAGAGATGAAGCTATAGCAAGTAATTATTTCATTACTCATGAATACATCTGTAGTTAGAAGAAAATGAATAACAGCCGCATTCCTTGTTTGTCTCCTTTCAAGAGTTATCTGTGTTTATTCTGTAGTGCTGCCCTTATTTGTAACTATTGTATAAGTAAAAAACTCTAGGAAGCTGTAGAAGCTAGAAAATAAGTCAAAGGTGTGTAGGCTGGACTAGACCTCAGTGCCGAAAGCAAACAAGCTACCTCAGTCCTGAGATAAGCATCCTTACTAGTTAATGTTGGCTACTAGTCACTAGGCAACCTTGCATCATGTGCTACTAACTTTGCAGAAGTATAAATAAACATAGTGTAGGAGTCCCTTTTAGGTCCTCATTTTGATCCGAGAAGTCAGTATTTGTAATCCCAATTCACGTCATTGGAATCTCATCAAGGTAATTCCAATCTACCACTTCCCATGCAACCCATGGTGAAAGTAAAGACACTAAAACATATTTATAACTATTGAGGAGTCAAGGGGCTCTAAGTCTAGCCATAAAGACGATTCTCTGGAACTAAGAGAATGATCCAAGGCCTCACCTGGCTTTATTCAGTGGAGTGACTTGAGAAAGAATGACCGAGAATTGTGGGAGGTAGTGAATACTATGAGCTGAGCTAGGTGGGGGTCCTACATTTACATCTGCCACCTGTAGAGGATATGCAGAGAGAGTAATCTGCATAAGGCTATTTACATAGCATCTAATGTTTTGGGTAGTCTGATGCTTCAGCTTTGATGTAGTCTTTCAAGTCCCAGGAAGTCATAGCCTCTGTCTTCAGGCTCCTTCCCAGCTGGCAGCTTGGAGCATCAGCTCTTTGACCTGTCTTGACCCTGGCTCACATTAAGGAGCAGCAGGTGTAGGTTACCAGGGAGACATGCATACCACCTTCAAAGACTATCATCAACACCTCAGCTAGACCAATATACATTGCTTAAGGCCATATGAAAAAATAAACAAAAGTCCTAATGAGCTCTGACCTATCAATACAAGGAAATAGGGCCAGACTCAGTCAAAATAGAGACAGTTGCTCTTCCTTCAGGGAGAGCTGCTTAGGTGGTCCTCCACACATAGGCTTCATTGTGCTGTCGCATGAGTCTTGCCTATCAGACTACCAACCGCCTAGCCCAGCTTTTGTCTTCTTATCTATCCTTCTCGTTCCTACTGCTATGTCTCTTTTTTTATTATTTTCTTTTTTCTTGTTTCAAAACTTTTGTTTGTTTGTTTATTTATTTATTTTTATGGCTGGCTCAGCCTGTCCTGAGGACAGGATGGTGCAGCATGTGATGCCAGGGATCGAACCGCAGTCCCTGCAGCTGCCTAAGCTTTCCTAAGCAGGCGCTCTAGACCACTGAGCCATCCTGCCGGGCCCTCTGCCATGTCTCTTTGAGTAGAACCTTTTACAGTAAGACTGTTGCAGACAACTGAGTTAGATAGAAATATTATAGGCAGTTAGAGAGGGCTAGGCCCTCGAGGGAGATAATACCAAAGACAAGATACTTTACAATAACTGTGGGAGGGATGGATGTTCCCGCTGTGGGCCAGAACTAGGAACCAAAAATCAAACAAATGTTTACCTCCTTGAAGATTAGCATCCAGGATTGATCATCACCTTGAGGAAGCCAAGAAGAATCACTAATCCAACCATTACTGGCTAGCTACTGGACAAAGTCCTGTTCTAAATTCATGCTCGCTTGCTATGTGACTCACTTACCCATTTGGTCCTTAACTTAATCAACTTTACCTGAACAGTGGCACTTATAATCTCATTGGTTGACCATAGTTTTGTTCCAACTCATGTCCACCTAAGCAACTTCCCATGTTCTCCACCTTAGATCTGCATAGTTTTACTTTATTTTGTTCATTTATTTATTTTTCTTGTTTCAGAACTTTCGTTTGTTTGTTTATTTATTTTTATGGCCAGCTCAGCCTGCCCTGAGGGTAGGGTTGGCGCAGCATGTGGTGCCGGGGATCTAACGGCGGTCCCTGCAGCCACTTGCAGGTGCTTTAGACGACTGAGCCATCCTGCTGGGCCCATGCATGGTTTTGCTTTATAAAAATCCCTGGAAGAAGCAACTTCCTGGCGACCACCTGCTTGGGGCCCTCCTCCTGTCCCTCTCTCAAACAGGAGCTTTCTTTTTTAAATTCTTTATATATTTTATTTATTTTTTAATTTTTATTTTTATTACATTTAAGAAGAAATAACAATGTGACAGTTCCAAAACACATTAGTAGTACATTTCCAAAATTTGATACAATGCATATTATTGTCCTATTAGTTATGCAGAGCACTGGGTATAGATGTTATAATTTTTCTAATCATTATTAGTATGAAAAAAAATTTTTCACTGGACTAAGAAAAAGTAGTTGTATACGTAATCCAGTGTTCAATCATTACAGTGGGTTATAGGTAAAACTGGCAATGTTGGAAGCTGTTGATTTAAGCCTTTTACAGCTCAGCATTCTAATCTAGCTTTCTGTTTTATGACTTGTGGTTAGACTTTTCTACTGGATTGGTTGAGGTAAAGTTTAAGGAAGACCTGTATAGCAAAGCATGTAAGTTTTGTATCTCCGAAGGTCAGCCAAATCCCCTCAGGATTTACTTTGTAATCATGTACAGTGCTTTGTAGAACTGTTGCCATCTGGGTGAGTCACGGTCATTGCTTGACCAGTTTGATCTCTGTGAAAGCCTGAGAGAATGTTGTCTCTCTAGGTGACTGCTGGTGGAAATGCAGACTGGTACAATCATTATGGAAAACAGTGTGGAGACTCCTTAAAAATTAGAATTGGCAGTCTCATTCAATCCAGCTATCCCCCTACTGTGAATTTTCTCAAAAGAATTGAAAACATCATACCATAGTGATATCTGTGCACTTATGTTTATAGCAGCATGATTTATAGTAGCCAAATCTTGGAAGCAATCAAAATGCCCATCATCTGAAGAATGGTTGAAAAAGCTGTGGTATATTTATAGAACAGAATATTACTCAGGTATAAAAATGATAAAACAGAAGACGTCATATATAAATGGATATATCTTGAAGATATACTCACACGTGAAATAAATAAGACTTATATGTGTAAATATTGTATAGTCTCCCTAGTGTAAGATGTCAAAAAAAGAAATAAAGATGGAGAGGCATAACATAGCTGAATGGAAATCAAGGACTTAAGGGTTAAACAATGAAATGACTGCAAGCAGAAAAGATAGGAATCATGGCAGCAGCAAAGCCATGGATGAATCACATAATGGTCCTAGGAACTTCTAAAATGTTTTGACACTGAGCATAGCAATGTATAACAGTAAAAATATGCTTTGAATGCCTGTCATTCTGGTCTTTTAGATGTGTGCTGCTTCTACTGTAATTTCAGTTACTGCTATACTCTCTTTCAAGTAAATGGTTGATTTACAAGAGGACAAAATAGGGGATTAAATGAGAGTAAGAGACTAAGAAAAGTGCCACAGGATTGACCGGCTATAATTTTGTGTATAGTTAGATTTCTAAGTGTGTCAGAAAGGAGCTTTCTTTACCCCAATAAATATATTCTACTTGTAGCTTCCATTTGTTTCTAAAATTCATTCTTCAGTTTTAGAGAACAAGAACTTATCCCAGGTATCTTTCAGATGAGGAGATCATTTTTTCCCCTATATCATTTGGAGGTCATCCACCGAGATCATTTTTCCCCCATATGAAGACCAATCGATCCCTACCTTTGGCACCAGAACAGGATACAAGATAAGTGTGGGCAGACAAATCACTTCCAAAATGCACACCTAAGGAAGTGGAGTGGATTGGTTAGAGCCAACAATAGTCCACACAGGTATGCATTGGCGCTGGTGTACTAGGTATAAAACTTGGGGATGGGGCTCACTAGGGTTAGGAGTGGCTCACTAGGGCCAAGAGTGGGCTCAATAAGGCCAGAGAGATGGGGAAGCACAAAGAGAAAAAGAAGCTTGAGAGAAGCCCAACAGGAAAACGTTTGATTGAGTTAAAAATGGGAAACACAAAATTTGAAGGACCGTAAATGTTTATAGATGAATATGAATATATATAACAAGGTTTGCTGTTTTCTTTGTTTCTGTATTTTTGCTACTTACTAAGACCACCATAAAAGATTTAGCTTGGAGTATTGTTTTGAAATAAAGTTCCAGGGCCCGGCAGGATGGCTCAGTGGTCTAAAGCGCCTGCTTAAGAAAGCTTAGGCAGCTGCAGGGACCGCAGTTCAATCCCTGGCACCACATACTGCACCATACCTGCCCTCAGGGCAGGCTGAGCTGGCCATAAAAATAAATAAACAAACAAAAGTTCTGAAACAAGGAAAAAAAAAAAAAAACCAAATAGCTCAGCACCTGCAAGCAGAAGCAGGGGCCAGCAGTTCAATCTCCAGGACTGCCATTCCAGGCCCATCCCCAGGGCATGCTGAGACAGCAATTGAGACTAGGCATGGTCCCACACCTGTATTCTCAGCTCTTGGAAGGCTGTAAACAGGTGCATCACTGTCCAATCAGTAGTGAAACCCTGAACACTCTGTACACCCCTCCCTAAAATGCAAAAGAAAAAAAATCTTACCTGTAAAGAGGCAAAAGAAATGACTTCAAATAAGTAAAAGAAAGAAAATTGTCTACAGACTCATGTATATGCTTGACTACACATAAATGTGCCTGCCACATGCACCTGGCCTCTTCAAGACCAAAGCAAAATTGTCTCAGCTATAAAAGGAATAAATGAGTGACTTAAACTCTATTCGGATTCCCAAAATGACCTCAGGAAGAGCAGTTTCCAATGACTGATTTGGGAGATTAGCAAGGAACTGCACTGGAAATTTAACCGCAAATTGTTTAGTCTTTTAGATATTATAGATTGATTGATTGATTGATTGATTGATTGATTGATTGATTTTGCAGAACTAGGGGATTGAACTGAAACCCTGGCACTTGCCAGGAAAGCTCTTATTCTACTGAGCTATCTCCTCAGCCCTTAATATCATTTTAAAGCTGATCAAAATAAAAGCAAATTAAAGTAAGTGACTTCACTTTGTCCATTTGACTAGTTAGCTGATAGATCCCGACAAGAATCTACATTCTCTGACTTTACCACATTAAAACTACCATCAGCAAGTCACACAAGCAGTGGTCATAACTCTAAAACACCTGACTCATATTCAGGGTTGAAGCTGTTTAACCTTCCAGATTATCTCACCTGAGCACTCAAATTAACATAGCCCAGGTATCCAACTGGCTGCAAAGCCCAAGTTGCGTAATGCTATGTATCTACTACCTGCAAATGAACAAAGACATAACTAATAAAATATTTCCTATCTCAGTATGCTGTTACCTCCATCTATGTCCATGTATATTTAGATATTCTAATGTTATAGGATTTTAAGGTTTTCTGAGTATGTGAGGATTAACAATAAAGCATATCTCTGTGTCATACTTTGTAATTCAAAAGTGGCTTCATAATCATGAAACCATTGAATAAGGACTTTAACTTCTGATCGTCCTTTATTTGTCAGTTTAGAGCTGCTTCCATTGCAAGCCTCTGGGTGTCTGCAGACAAAGGGGGGCTGCCTCACCTCAGGCTTCTCCAGCACTCAGTTCCTTCTGTGTCTGGGGCTGTCATCCCCATGTGAATTCTGCAGGAACAGAAGCAGTTCCTGCCTCCCTTGCAAGCTATACCAGAAACCTAGGAGAGTTCCTGACATGCATTAAATACTAAATGAGTACTTGTCAATGCATGAACAAATGAACAGAAGAAAGACTCACACAACACTAGAGTGGGGGAAAAGAATTTTTGAAAGGCAAGGGTTTACCATAAAGATTACTGTATGGGCCAAGGACTGGGACTTCTCTGGCAATTTCCAGTCTTCCATTTCAGCACCAAGCAATTTTTCTAAAACCTCGCTGCATTATTGTAATGGCTTCTGTAGCTTCAGGTCTAATAGTAGGGGAAGACGAGACGAGGGCAGCAATGTCATGTCCGTTTTTCTATATCTGGGTCCATCTACTCAATGTTTATAAGTCAGAATGAGCCTGAAAGCTGCCTTTTAAGTAATGGGGCCATTGCTATTCATTAGGAGCACAGCTTGCGTGGGGTGGTTTGGGGCCACAGCCACACACATTATGCTGCCTTACCAAACATACTGAAAATACTCCAATAGAAAGAAAATTGTAGAAATTATCTCCTTCCTATGACTTTGTAAAGCTCACATAAGAGCTTGAAGGTCTGGAAAGGGACAGATAGGGGATTTTATCATTCACAAAATAATCACAAACATAGTTAAACCAACTACACCCTGGAGGCCCATACCAACGTGTAATGGGAAGTAAAGGCACATGGCTTTGATCACAATGTGACTTTTCCAGTCCCAGAATAGCTGATCAGTAAAATAATTCTGTCACCACTTGGGCTAAAACAAAATGACTAACAGAAATATGGACTATAATCAACCCCCAAACTTCTACATCTAATAGATGATACCATTTTCCTAACTTCCTTCTCTCTTTCCACTCCATCCCTCTCCCTGCTTCAGCACTCCTAGGAATTATTTGTCATCCATGAAAACTCAAATGACTGACATTAAATATATATGTTTATAAAATACTCATGCTACGCTCTGCCTCTTAGACTCCCTTGAAATAAAGCAGCCATAATCTCTGTGACAGTTGCCACCATTAATGTCTGTCATAAGAACTGGTAAAGAGGCAGAAATGCTGGTTTACCATGCACTGCTGTGTTTCTATGTCCTTTTGCTAATAAGAATCAGGGAAAGTATGACTTTGAGAGTGCTTAGCGCTTCAACAGTTGCACTGCTAACCTGCGCTGTAAGCTTTCAGTGCTCGCAAAGCTATCTTTTGCTCTCCAAGGAGCTGCCGATGTAAATGTGCCACACTCTAACTCCATGACGTGCCGAGCTGAAAGAGCATCTGTCCTGCACCCACGGTGGGAGACTCAGTGTTTAGGGAGCAGTGAAGTTAACTATAGCTGATACACAGTGATAAATGCTGTGGAGGCTAAAATTCTGTTTATAGTAATCAGTAAGAAATTTTACTCTAAAGATCTAGATTTTTTAAAATGTTGTGGTTAGATATGAATGATACCCTACTATTAAATTCTCTTTTTATACTACTGCATACTGCAAATTAAATGAAATAGCACTAAAAGTGTACAGTAACGAAGGTATACTAGTACTGGGATCACTGATACATGAAGCTGAACAAACTATAGGACTTTGAGACTACAGTGTTAACTTGATTTACATCGATACTTTATAGTACTCTTTGATTTAAGTCAAAATTCTGTATTACAAATGTTACGCTATGTAAAGTTAGTTTTTGTCTTCGCCATACTATCAATTACAAAACTCATTTCTGTTAAGCCAGAGAATTGTCCAATGTAAATTACAATGGCACCTCAGTTCAGATGCACTCTGTTCCCTACCAATTTTGTTTGTAAAGAGAAATGTTCATTTGCAAAATCTGTGTCAGGTGACAAAGCTGGCTGCAGCTATCTTCCCAGCACACACACAAACATGGCCACTTCCCCCATAAATGTGGAATGAATTAATTGCAGGCACCACTGTATATGTGAGTAACACACACACACACACACGCACACACACACACCACACAAATGCACGTTTACCTCGACATAAAGAAACCGTAGAATTCCAGAGCTATACAAAATATTTTCATTCATATTACTTTGTTATTTCAGTGCTCTCAAAACCTTAAAGTGATTTCCACAATTTGTTCTTTTGCATTCCTTACTTTACCAAATGTATGTGTTTAATAGGCAGAACTCAAATGGATAGGTTTTATTTTAGAGATACAATAAAAAAATAAAATAAGGAGCCGGCAGGATGGCTCAGTGGTCTAAAGCTCCTGCTTAGGAAAGCTTAGGTGGCAGCAGGGACCACTGCTCAATCCCCGGCACCACATGCTGCGCTGGTCCCGCCCTCAGGGCAGGCTGAGCCAGCCATTAAATAAATAAATAAATAAATAAATAAATAAATAAATAAAACAGATACAATCCGTTCTCTTGAGAGTTTTATTTTCCAAAAGTAAAAATTCACTCTTAGAAATTATTTGTAAGAGTGGAAGGAAGAGCTAAAATTCCTTAACTCTGTTTCAGTACTGTTGCATAGAGAGGAGATGCAGAGTTATGTGCTAGAGCCCCTGGTCACATCTCCAGGAACCTGGCTGTAAGTCACACACACACACACACACACACACACACACACACACACACACAAACATGTCACCTGCCTCATTGTCTTCTCAGTAAAATCAGCACCATCCTTCCTCATGACCAAAGTGATTACAGTTAAGCCATTCTAGGAAAGCTTTTCACTCAACTCTGTCTTGGATGCCCTACAAAGGGAGTTGGGAAGACGCTCCAGGCACCATGCTGAGCACTCCTGCAGACATTATCAAATGTTCTCTACAATGTCATGTGACTGTCACTGTCTTCCTTTTGCAGACAAAGAAGAGAAATATTTTTCAAACTTTGAATCTGTTGAAGTCACAGCTAATAAATAGTCCCCCAGGATGAAGGCCGACACATTCTGGCCATTCTCCTCTATCCCTGTTAAGGGAGGTGGTCCTGTTTAGATAGATCAGCCTGCCATCTATGTAGAGGAAGAGTTTTAGGGAAAAAACATTTAAAACATCAGTATTTCCTCAACCACACTCAACCCAGAAACACACCGCCCCTGGTCTGCAGGAAATGCTGCTCATCTGGCCTGCTGTGGTGTCTTCTGGGCATGGACTCATCCTGTAGCACATTCCCAGTGGCAGTCAAACTGCCTGCTGATGAAGGCCTCTGTACCCATTTGTCCACACCTAGCCCCCTTCACCCAGACCAAGTCGTATAACTGGAGTGTGCAGAGCATTTGCCAAATAGTTCTTCTCTTGTGAAGATGTGGGGTTGGGGGGTGTCAGGCACACAAGGAAATCTCACATTACCAGAGTTGCAGGTTTTATTTGCACTGACAGGCTCCCAAGAAGCAGTCTACAAGCTACAGTTGACCTCCCATAGATTTTCTCATCACTTTGTGAAAGAAAAGGAGAAGGAATAAGAGAAGAACGACCCAGATACTATTATAATCACCTGAATGCTTCTTAAATACATAAATCCCCTGTTCTACCTTCTCCAGGAAGTAAATCTGAAAAGGATGAGGATGGCATATTATGAGGCTGAGCTTAAGAAATCACAGAATGTTTATGCCTATAAATATATTTCTGTGACATTTCAGTCACATATATTTTGGAAAAGTATATTTTTAGATCATATATTATGTTTCACCTTTAGTTTTAAAATACCTTTGCCATAAGAAATAGTGGATTAATAAACATTAAGAACATTTTTTACCCCTCCTAATGTTGTATTCAGCAAATACTATACAGCTATGTAGCATTTATTTTAACATTTTTTTAAATTTAGTACAGAATCTACAGGGTCTTACCACACAGTTCAGATTCCTAGTGATCCTCCTGTTTTTAGCCTCCCAAGCACTGGGATTATAGGCGTGTGCCACCACGCCCAGTCTTAATCCCCTTCTCAGTGTGTTCTGGGAGCCAGCACAGCACACCGGGGATTTTTTACCATTTTGCTGACCTTTAAATAAGTCTACATGTGCCCATTGAAGATACCTGTGCATCCGGCATAAAATAATGTACAGGACAAGCCAGCCCAAAACTATTTTTACACAGAACTGAAGAATTTCCTGGGAGGTGTCACACCCTAAGGACGCACCTCCTGAGGACAAGCTGGTCTAGACAGCACATTCTCCTTCCATAAATGAGAGGGGGACTCTAGCATTTGTCACAGGCCTGTTTCTGCTGAAACTACAGAGAAATCATTCAAATCCAGTCCCTGACAGGGGCAAAGGGAACTGGAGCGGGCACATCCTGCTTTCCTGTGAGTCACGGGCGGCTTTGGCAGCTCGCAGCCTCTGCGTGACTGTAGCAGCAGCAGTTCAATATGCGAGAAGCGAGCTCGTTCAGGGAGGGCCCCGGAACACCAGGAGCAGAGTGGGCCGGCGTCAGGCCAGTAGTGCTACGAATGCAGGCTGGAAGGCAGCAGCCTGGCTCTTCCACGCCAGGGCGGGGCTCACTGCTGCCTGGGGAGCACAGTGTGTGGGACTCCAGGCAAACATTGGTGAGTGAGCCCCGAAGCACACGAGAAACAGAGATTGGTAAAAACAGGATCAGAAAACTTTTCAGAGAGACCAAGACATGTATGATACACGATGTGGCCGGTGCCCAATTTCAGAGTTAGCAGCATAGGATAGGATGTCCTGTAAGCCACGCAGTGCTTAGGCGTGAGGACCGGAGGAGGAGCAGCATGCTCTCGCAGTCTCTCCACGCAGCAGGCTTGGTCTCTGGTGAGCTCGGGAAGTGCAAAGTAGCTCACGCAAATGGAGAGAGACGCCAAGACTGGAGATAACAAAACTATCCCAAATCAGGTCTGTCACAACCCTCAGCTCGCGTACCAGCAACAGACCTCAGCCTGTCGAATCAGCTGTGTGCAGCGCTCAAGGCCTCAAGGGCTTATCAAAGCCCCTGCCTCATCTGAGCTCCTACTCTGACAGCAGCAACTTGTGTAGGAGTCAAATTAACACTTTCCCTCGTTTTTTTATGTTTACTTTATTAGTACATCATGCCCATTACATGTTCCTTTTATTAGTACATGACCCCGTTGTTCGCGGGAATCTCGTACATGGGCCCTCATCCTTTTCTTAGGCCCCCCCCCTCCCGTCTCCCACCCCCATCCATCTCCTGGCCTCAGTCCCTTTTGCAAATGGTCTCTCTCCCCCCACTGCCTATCAGCTGCCTTTTATTTTGTTCTTTGATTTATTCAAACTTTGGGTTTCTTGCTTAAGACAAACTATATCTTGTTTAAGGTCATGTGTCTGATCTGTTTTACACACGGTGCTATTCTCAGGGTGCATCTGTTTTCTGACAAATGATTCAATTATCCCTAACTTTTTGCATAGAGGAACTAAGAGATCCTGACTTTGCTGTGTTTGGAAGCTTTTTATCTTTCTTTCCTTGTGGAGCACCCTTTCCTCCAAGAGAAAGCTCACCCAAAATAGGAATAAATGAGACTTAAAAGAAGCCGAGAGGTGGATGGAAAATCCTATTCAAGATCTTGGTCTGCACGTCTGAGGTCCCAAAGGCATCGCAGTTAGTGTTGCAGTTCCTGTGACTAGTGGAACGACTCCCAATGCCCTCAGAAGTCCCCTCCTTTGGGTGGATTTCTGTCACTTGCAAGCAAAAGAATTCACAACTGAGGTATCAGTTAAGATGTTTCAAAATGCAGTTAATAAAAAATCTAATGGTTACTTAAACTGTAAGGATATTTACTGTTCAAAAAACATCATGAAGTAGTCCCATATCCCAAAACACCACTAAGAACCAAGTTGCTTTCTCTCCTCTAGTCTGTCACTCTCAGAATACAAGGTTTTTGCCTCAGGCTTAGCGTTAAGTCATGGTGACAAAATGGGTGCCATTGCACTAGGCCTTATGTCCTCATGTTGCACCTCCCAAAGTAAGAAAGAAGACAAATAAGCTGACTCACTCAACAGGGAAGAAAATATTTCCCAGATTTCCCCACAACACTTCCTTTTATATCTCGTTTGCTAGAACTCAGATGCCTGATAAAAGGAGAAAGGAAACTTGGCTGGCTCGCGTATCACCGCTTACCCTCTGGGCTGGGTACCTTGCCCACAGCATCCTGCTAACTAGGGAGAACGGGCACTGATGCTGGAGTGAGCAGCCACCCCATCTTTCCAACGACAGTGATGTGAGGCTCACAAACTCTAAGTTTTGTCAATGTTTAACTTGAATTTTTAAAAGATGGTGGTGATGATGGTATGCTGATTAACTGTAACTCTATATGAGGCCTATTCTGAAGACCTTATTTATCCAAATAATAGCTCACTGCGGTTTCCCAGCAGCCACGATCGAGGCATTGTCACTACCGTTATGCATTACCATGGTATTAGCCCTAAGGAAGGTGAATTGTTTGCCAACTGAATAACTCATATGAAGCTCTCAGGCCACAAAATAAGATTTTGATATTTGAACTCTGGAAGATTGACTATAGACAAACTCTGCTATGCCCATTAAATTACTCTGAATTTACCTCTCTCCAAAGTCAAACAATAGCATTAAAAAGTATATGAAATTTTATGCCCCCAAAATATACCATTTTCTAAATTATTTCTCCCTAGGCTGACACTCAAATTATAGTCGCTACTCTTCTAAGACTAACTCCAAAATATAGATCATTCTCACTAACCTCCTTTCGATTCACCCAAATGACAGGATATAGGATTAGAAAATCCTCTGTACAGGGAAACATAGGATAATTCAATTAATAATTTCAATTTCATTTGGCATTAAAGGCATTTTAAAAATAGATATCTTTATCTCATGGAAGGCAAGACCATTAAGTGAAAAGAAATCCCTCTGAAGTGGAAGAGCTAAATGGCACCAAATTAGTCAATGGATTTAAAATTAAGCTTTTACAAACTCTTTTACTCAGTAATGTTGGATAGTAGGTCACTGGAGAAAGACAAAACACATTCTAAAGGTGTGTGAGATGCTAAATTCTCTTTCTTTCTTTCTTTCTTTCTTTCTTTCTTTCTTTCTTTCTTTCTTTCTTCCTTCCTTCCTTCCTTCCTTCCTTCCTTTCTTTCTTTTTCTTTATTTTTTGTGACAGGGTTTCACTATTCAGTTCAGGCTGGCCTTGAGCTCACTTTTTGTAGCCCAGGCTGGTCTCAAACTTGCACTAATCCTCCTGCCTCAGCCTCCCAAGTGCTGGGATTACAGGCATGCACCACCACACCCGGCTAAAATTCTTAAACCCTATAAAATAAAGTATTCTTGAAGATGTAAAAAGAAACATGATTTTTGAGTGGTCTGCTTAGGAGTTTTCAAGAGGAATACATTAAAAACAAAGGGGAACAAAGTAAATGTAGATTAAGCAAATCTACAGTATTCCTTAGAACTTACGATCTCGCACTTTCTGTTTACTACTATTAATGATGTAAACTATTAGTCACACAGGCAAACTTTTTAAAAAGGAACATAATTCTTGTCTCAATAACTTCCCCTTAATTAACTCTCTGGTGTAATGTCAGCCAATTGTTTTCAAATGGTGATTAACTTCTGCGCCACTGCGTGAGCTGTGACCAAGCTGTCTCTGCCCAGCAGCTGCCATTTCATACCTGAGGTGGCAGAGGATCTGACTGCCTGCTGAATTACTAGGAGAAAGGGGACCTAAAAATGGAAATGTCCTTGACGTCTTCCACAGATAACACTAACAGCCTCCACTTAGCCGTGTTAATGACTTCTTTCCTTCCGTCTCTAAGGAACACCAGAGCTGAACAGAATTATCACTGTAAGTATTAAATGTGCCATATCTTATCTGAGATTTCCTTAGATAAATCCTGTTTGAAGTTTACTCAGATTCTTCAGGTGTAGCTTTATGTCTTATACCAAGTCTGGGAAGTTTTCAGACATTGTTTCTTTGGATCCATTTCAGTCTCATTTTCTTAAGACTTTAGATTTCAGTGACATGAAGTTTGGGTTACTGAGCCTTTATTCATGGGGTCTTACTATGCAGTTCAGGCTGGACTTGAGCTCACTTTTTTGTCCCAGGCTGATCTCAAACTCACACCTATCCTTCTGCCTCAGCCCTCCAAGTGCTGGGATTACAGGCATGAGCCACCATGGCCCAGCTGAGCCTCTATTCTTGTTTTTTTATGGACTTCGTATTCTATCAGTCTGTACTCAGTTCACAGGCACTGTGTTCTGTCATCTTTTATGAGCACCACACAGTGAAGTCTTTTATTCTGAATGCTGATTTTTTTTCTACTTTAGCCCTTTTTCTTTCTTTTATTTCCTTTTTTTTTTTTTTTTTTTTTTAATTTAAGACAGAGTCTACAGGGTCTTAAAATGTAAATTGGACTCATAGTGATCCTCCTGTTTTCAGCTTATCAAGCACTACATTACAGGTATGCATACCACCATGCCCAATCTTATTTTCTGTCTCAGCACACTTCAGGGGATCAAACCCTGGCTGGTGCATCTGCTTAAGCAGGTGCTTTAATCTGCTGAGTTATTTGGCTGGTTCTTTCTTTCTTTCTTTCTTTTTTTTTTTTTTAATCTTTATTTTTTTTTTCTTGTTTCAGAACCTTTTGTTTGTTTGTTTATTCACCCATTTTTTAATGGCCGGCTCAGCCCAACCTGAGGGCAAGGCCAGCACAGCATGTGGTGCCGGGAGATCAAACTGCGGTCCCTGAAGCCGCCCAAGCTCCCAAGCAGGCGCCTTAGACCACTGAGCCGTCCCCACCAGGCCCTTGCTTGCTTGCTTTCTTTCTTTCTTTTTTTTTTTTTTTTTTTTTTTTGTGGTACCAACAATCCAACCCAGGTTCTTGCACTTGCCAGGCAAGCACGTATTCCACTGAGCTATCTCCCCAGCCCTTCTTTTAGCCTTTTTACGTGGTTGATTTTTAGACTCTTCATTTCTGTGCTGAGGTCCTCTATTTTTACTTTTGTTTCAAGCAATTTGTAACTGATTATTGGAGGATTTTTCTAATAGTGGCTGCTTTAAGACCTTTTTAATAAATCCCAGCATCTGATGACATTGTCTTATTTGTATTCTTTGACTGTTTTTTCTCACTCAAATTATTGTTTTCCTGGTCCTTGGTTGTATCCTAGACGTTTGGTTACTATGTTAAAAGACTGGGTTCCACTTAAATTTTTCTTATAACAAACCATTTAACATTTTTGCTTCAGTCTTGGTTTATTTTTGTGGGCCCTCATCCCAAGGGCAGTATAATTTACAGAACCTTTCCTGTGTTTCTTTGGTCTGCTCAGTTTATATGATGCAGCTGACACCTTCCTGGGTCACTGTGTCTAAGGCACAGTCCAGACCCCAGAGACTCTTGGAGATGTAGGACAGTCTCAGGTATATAGGGGCAAACAAGGATCCTTAGCCAAGTGCCTGCTACAGTGCAGTCCATCTTGCTGATGGTTCACCGTGGTGCTGAGTTAGATAAAAAACACTATGGGTAGTCACACAGGGGTAGGCCCTCAAAGATGCCAATATGGAAGACAAGTGACCTAGCAACTATGGGAGAAACAGACACTTCTGCTGTGGGCCAGACTTCTACACAACAGATTAAACAAACGCACCCACATACCTTGCTAGAGATGGGCATAAGGTATTGGTATGCTAAATAGGTATCAATCAGCTTGAAAAAGCCAGATTTAGTCACTAACCCAGCCCACTACAGGAAAAGCCCCTGTTCTGCATTCAGGTCCTCTTGCTACAGGACTTGCTTCCCCATTCGATCCCAATTTAATCCATTTTAAGTAAGCAATTGTGCTTTTAATCTCACCTGGGGACCACAGTTTTGTCCTAGTTCATGCCCATCTTGCAAGCTTTCATGATTTTCACCTTAGACCTGCCTCACCTCGTGGATTTGCTCTATAAAAATCCCTAGAAGGGGCAGGTTCCTCGGCAACCCACTTGGGTACTCTTCTGTCCCTCTCTTGGACAAAAGCTTTCCCTGAATAAAAAATTCTGTTCTTAACCACCATTGTTCTTAAAATTTATTCTTCAGTTTTGGAGAACATGAACTTGTCCCAGATACCTTTCAGGTTGGCAGTTTCTTTTTCTCTATGTTACCCATATGGCTGAGCAAATCTTGAAAGCAGTCCAAAAAAAAAAGTGATGCATTAAAAATAAAGAAAAGCTGATTCATGACAATGGATTTCTGGTTGAAAAGCATGGAGGCCAGAAGGTATTGACATGCTTTTAATGTTTTGAGAAAAACTGCTAGAAGACAGGGGAAGCAACAGAAAGAGCAGAACTGTCAGTAGGGGATTCTTTGGCTTTTAACTTCTGTAAATCATATTTATGGTTGAAATAAAATCATATCGCTGTGTGATATTCAAGACAATTCTATTTAAAGGTAGGGGAGGGTGCACGAACCTCAACAGATGTGAATTTAAAGTGAAATGCTAAAATGTGGATACCTATAGACTGTAAGAAGTTGTGTATACATATTTTTGGACACAGAACAAGTGCTACAAATTTTGTATGAAAATATACTTTTAAAAATATAAAGACATTAAAGCACAATCCTAAAAACTGCTCACATAATCCATAGGAAGGCAAATACACACACACACACACACACACACACACACACACACACACATAGCACAAGGTAAAATAGACAATTCACCAAAGAATATATACAGATGGAATATAACCCAACATTTTTAGTCATTGGGGAAATTCAAATTAAAATCTCAGTGAGATGCAGCTTCACACCTATGAAAATGTCTACAATTAAGAAAGCAAGATTATCCAGAGCTGTCAGGGTTGTGGAGAAAGCAGATCACTGGTCTGTTGCTAGTGAGAATGTGAAATGATGCAGAATGCTGGGAAGAACCTGGCAGTCTCTCATAGAACTGTACATGTAGGTGCCATATGGTATAGCAGTTCTGGTCTTGAGCATATATATTCCAGAAGTGTTGCAGAGTATGGGCATACAACTATATTGTATAGTAGTGGTAACTTAATTTCTAAAAGCCCAAGTCATCTCAGATGTTCTTCAAAGAGTTAAATAAATAAAGGATGTTCATCAATCCTATGCAATGCTACTCCACAGTAAAAACGAAGGAACTACTGGAACATACAATAAATGGTTTTCTGAATCATTTAAAGCTGAGTTCAGAAATGACAAAACTTCATAAATGAGTGGGCTTGCCAGATCACTCTGTGGTCTAAGTGTCTATCTGGCAAGCACAAGGACCCAGGACCAATCCCCAGTACTGCATGCTGTGCCAGCCCCAGAACCCTGGGTATGTCAAGCCAGCCACCGAAACTGGGCATGGCGATACACACCTGAAATTACAGTGCTGGGGAGGCTGAGACCAGAGGATCTCTGTGAGTGTGATCTACCTAACATGACCCTGTAACAAATATATAAATAAAAGATTTTTCTTAAAGTAGATTAAAAAAATGTATTCTGTAAGTTTTCGGGGTTTTTTTCTGGGGGGAGGAGAATTGTATACAGGGTGTTCAGGTTCTCATTACTAGACTGGACTTATAGTGATCCACCTGTTTACAGCCTCCCAAGAGCTGGGATTATAGGTGTGAGCCACCATGCCCATTCTCAGCTGCCTTCTCAAGGGGAAAATTATAAAGGCATAAATATATGAACAAAATAGAAGTTGAAAATACAAGCCAGTCTTAAAAGATAGGCACAAGAGCTGGCAAGATAGCTCAGTGGACTAAGCACCTGCTTGGGCAAGCACAGGAACTGGGGTTCAATCCCTGGCAAGATATGTTATGCTGGCCTTGCCCCCTATTACATAGTGAAACCCTGTACCAAATACATTAAAATTTAAAAAAAGGCAGGCACAAATTGAGAACTAATAGCCTGCAAACAAGATTTAACAGGATCAAAAATAGACTATATTAACAAGACTTTAATATTCCAATAAATTCTTTTTATTATAATTATTAGTACTACATGCTTGCAGCACATGACATGAAGTTAGCATGCCTTGTGTGGAGTTAATAAATGCAGGTAATATCTCTTAGCTCGTCTTTCCTTTTTCTTTCCCTCTTTCCCATCCCCTCTATCTCTTGAGCCCTTCCACTGAGAAAGATCTATTTTCCTATTCCTACTCAATATCATTTATTTGCACTATATTTATTATTGGGTTCCAATCTAAGAAAAATGGTAAAACTTTTAAGCTTGTGTGTCTAATTTACTTCATTTAATGTAATGGCCTCAAGGTGCAACCTTTTACCTACAAATGCCTCAATTTTATCTTCTTTATAGCATAGTAGTAACCCCTGGTGTGTAGATTGCACATCTTCTTTATCTGCTCATTTGTTCATAGATGTATAGGTTACTTTATCATTTAGCTGTTATGAATCATGCTCTAAGAACAGAAATTTGCGATCCAGCAGCCAGGCCCCACTGCAAGTGCAGCCTATCCAGCAGCCAGGCCCACTGGGTGAGTGAGACTTCCTCCCCCAACGCACAAGCAGCTCAGCTGACCCAGCAGCCAGGACTGCCTGACCAACCCACAGGCACACAGTTCTGCACCAAAGTTCACTACTATACAGAATGATGCACACAAGGGGCAAAATGCAATCTCAGGTCCCGATCCCATGTGAAATAAATACAGGAGACATTACCATAAAAGAAATTGGAATCATGGAGTTGAAATCCCTAAATTAGTAGCATCTGAAGTAAACAAACAAATGCAGAAATGTATAGAGGAACTTGGAATGGAGATAACATCTGAAGTTAAAAAAGAAATCTTTGAATTACTAGAGCTGTGGATTGATGAAAATGTGCATTGAAGCCAAAGGAACACTGGAGGCCCCAAGAAAGCAGTTTCCAGAAATGTGGCATGTTAACTGAGGAAAGCCATAAGGAGTGGATGGAGTGAGCCCAAAAGAAGATTGTGTGGGTTGCAAAGAGCAACTCCATGGAGGTGGGGCTACTGACACCCTCTAGAGCGCCTATCTTACTGCCATGTACCCTGGATGGGACATGGAGTTACAAGAATTAATGTTTGCCCTGCTAAAGTTCAGTCTTGCTTTTCTACCCAATTTTTTCAATCTTCTAATTCCTCTCTTAAAGAACAGGAATGTTTACCATGTACTGTTGTGTATGGAAATACATAACTTGCTTTTTGAATCATCAGGAGTTCATAGTGAAGAATTTGCCTTGAGTCTCAGGGCAAACATGACTGGGATGAATATGGGGTATATTGGTAAAACAGAGATAAAACGCAGGGCCTTTGCACTGAGCTATACCTGCAGACTTTTTAATTATTTTATTTTCTTTTTTTTATTACTGATCACAATTTATTTAAAATTCATGAAAAGCCAGCAATAGTCAGGCGGGGCAAATACTTGATTGAACCCATGTTTCGTGGGAGTGGACAGCAGCAGAGTCATACACTGAGAGCATCACTTCCTTCTCCGCCTTCCTGGAAGGATGGTTGGTCAGATAAGGCAAAGCACGGGCAGCTGCCAAGTGGTGGGACAACCATGCAAGAACAATGGGGCACAGGTGTGCAACAAACATCATGGCTGACTTGGGCCGAAAGGCAAGGAGAAAAACTATTTCAGAAGGTAATGGTTGAAGACATGTCAACTAAGAATTTTTTTAAATTAATACAAGAAATGAGCTTACTCTCTTCGAGCCACCTTTATAGAAGGCAGCATATTCAAAAGGTAATTCTTATTCTTCCCATAATTTTTAGGGTGATGCCCAAGCAGTCCGCTTCTGCCCTCTTATTCCACACAAGGGGAAACAGACAAGACCACCTACACACCTTCTAAAGCTCTGGATTATACAAGTGATCAACAAATAACATTTATTTCACACCTAAGCATAAATAGCTATGGAGAAGATTACTGTTCACTTTCCTCTTCCGTGACCTCAACTCTGCAGGGCCCATAGAACAGAACATATGCAATATGCCAGTTGCCGCCGGCAGAGAGCTGCAAGATGTCTTCGGGTATTACCATGCTGACCTTATCATCGTCAAACTTGATCCACTCATCTTGTTTTCTTTTTACCCATGATACATAATGACCTGAAGAACTCGACCCTCCCTGGTGAGTTAGCACCGCTTACAGGTCATAGTATCTACAGTTATTAGAGCCAATATCATCAGCAAATGAAAAAGGTTTATATTTAACTTCTTTCTGGGGACTACTCTTCTTGTCACTTGTATTTGGCTGCTGATTCACTTTTTTGTCTTCTATATCCTTAAATTTTGATCAAAATGAAACCATTTTCTCTTGAAGTTCAGGTGTATCAAGTCCATACACATCCAACGTAAGGGGAAATTTAACATCCTTAAGAACTTTGGCATTTACTGATTCCTCCTCTTTATAAAAAAAAAAAAAATCAAACCATCTGAATAGTGAAGTAAGCAGGTAGCAGGCTGGTCTTGGAAGATTTGATGTACAAAGCATTTCTTTGCAATGTTGGAGACTATTTGGTAATTTCTTCTTGAAGTCGCAATTTAAGTCCTGTAAAAAGATACTTGACTTCCTGATTAATAAAACAGCTAAGTTGTAGCTGATTTCCCTTTCCTTTGGTGACTTCTTCTTCTTCTTCTTCTTCTTCTTCTTCTTCTTCTTCTTCTTCTTCTTCTTCTTCTTCTTCTTCTTCTTCTTCTTCTTCAGATTCTGTACATTTCATAGTAGTTTCAAACTCAATACCAAAGAACTGATCGATTAAACTTTTCTTTTTAGTAGGTGTCACTGCTGGTGCAGATGAAGAATCTATCTCTTTCATAGAATCATTCTCTATGGCTTCCAATTTCTTCTGCAATACTCACATCATTTGTATTCAACATTCATTAACATCCTGCTGAAGATATTGTCCTTGTTCACCTTTCTCTGCAAACTGTGGGAAAGCCATGTGTAAAAACTGCAGTAGAATAATAGGTGGAATACTAGAAGAAGTTTTATCCATGGAATCAAACAAATCTCTGAGGGCTGCAGTAATATACTGCACTGAAGCCATTTCCCCTGAAGCTCTCAAGGCAACTGCATACCTTTTAAGGGCATCTTTGAGTTCAGGCACAGAACGAATGCACTGGACTGTAGCATTCATGTAACAAGTGTTCCCAAGGTTTGTCAATCCACATGGTAATTCCATAGCAGAAGCTAGCTGTTCTTCTGTCCCGTCTTCAGCGAAGACAGTTTTAGCAGCAGGTTCTTCTGGAAGAGCATCTGCTGACCCCATCGTTAGTAGAGTCATCCTATTTTTTATTTTGATGTTCCCCCAATCATCATCCTTGAGTGTCCCTCCTTTCACCATGACTTTCTGCCTGGCCAGCCAGACTACAGTCAGTGTGAACAACTGAGCCTTGAACACCATTGGAGGTTCATCAGTGTTCAATTCTGCACCTTCAAATTTCTCCTTTCCCCATTTTACAGTAACTCTCTCAGCGTACTAGGATCGTGACAGAAACTATTCTGCACAGTCACGACTCCAAGAGGCTCCCCAATTCCGCTCGCAACCCACCCGCCCACTGGCCCCCGAGGACGCGCTACCACGTGTGGTCATCCTGTACCCAGCTCAGCCCGCTGCCGCGCACTTTTCCCTGGGCCTCCCGGGCTGCCGCCGCTGCTGCAGCCTAGGCCCGCGCGGAGGCGTCGGGAGGCCTGTGCGGAGGCGTCGGGCGGCTCGCGAGCACGGCCAATTATTTTCTTTTTACAGGTTGTCTTATTAAGCTACAAAATTGCCCAGACTGGTATCAGACTTCCAGTCCTGCTGCCTCAGCCTCCTAGAGTTTTCGGATTACAGGCAAGTGGTGTTATGCCCGGCTGCCATGGAATTTTTAGCAATGCTATAACTGTTAAGACCTTGAAGAAGGGATTAATATGGCTTTGACTATGTATCTGATAGCGCTGTTAGGCAAACATCACAACCTTCTGTTGATTTCGAAGAAATATGATTTAAGGAGTTGTGCTGTGTGTCAGGTTGATCAAGGTTACCAAGCAAGAGTTAGGTTGGATTGTCACGTGATTTACTTCCAAGCCGCACAGGGAATCTGTGAAGCATACTGTGACATGTCTGCATGGGTCTTGCATGGGTGGCCATGACTGCCTCGCTGGGTTGAGGCCCTTCCGCTCCCATCTTGCTCCTGCTCTGCTTCTCTTTCTCCAGGGACTGAGCAGCTTTCTCCTGACACACTTCCACTGGGATATTTCTACCCTGGTGCCAGTTCGGCTGACCATGGATGAAACCTCTGGAACTACAAAGAAAATAAACTTTTCCTCCTGTACTTATGAAATATCAAGCACATAGTCCCAACAGTTAAATGCTGACCCGCATAGCCATCCTGGCACAGGACACTATCGCATCTTGCTTGGGTCACTGTGACAACCTCCTGACTAGAACTGCGTGCCCGCCCTTGCCCATCTTCAGTCTGCTGTCAAAACACAGAGTGTCCTCTTTCAAACAAGTGAACTCAAAGTCACTCCTACTCAAAAGCCTCAGTCACTTCCAACCTTGCTCAGAGTTAAGCCTAAAGTTCTCACAGAGACCCCAGAGCCCTGTACAATCTACACACACACACACACACACACACACACGACAGCCTCACCTACTATCCTCCCCTGTCCTTTACTGGGCTACTTACTATTACTCCCCACAGATTTAAAACACATTCTTACCTTACTTTTTCTGTCCTTGCTGGTCACTCTTTCCAAAATGCTCCTGACACAGAAACTGTGTAGGTTGCTTCTTTCCTTCAGCTCTTTATAGTACACGCTGGAAAAGTCATGGTCCAGAGTGTACAGCCTAATTCTTTCAGATTTTTGCTTAGACCCTAATCAATAACTGTTCAAGGAAACATCTGCAGTTTCCTAGAGACTATAAATAATCTCCGCAATTTTATCTTGGTGGAGGTCTGCAAGTAGCCAATCGGAAGGCGGTGCTCAGTTTTCCTCGTGGTGATTGGCAGCTGCCCTGGACCCAGATGCAGCAGCACTCCTGCATCATAACGGATTGCTGTGCTTCCTGTAACTGTCTTGAATATTCTTGGTTCTGCTTTTCTTAAAGCCCTAGGATAGCTAAGATGCTGCCAAACTGCCATGTACCTTTCAAGGCTTTATTTTTACATTTTTTTGTCTTTTTATGGATTTCACTATGCAGTTCAAGCTGGCCTTCAACTCACTTTGCAGCCCAGGCTGGTCTGAAGCTTACAGCAATATTCCCATCTCAGCCCCCCAATGCTGGGCTCATGCCACCACACCTGGCTTTATACAGCATTTTACATAACTGTGGGAGACATAGCATAGCTACGTTATAAACTGTAACTATAAGGATTTATAGGCATTTTCTGATTTAAAATGTGTGGTTTTCCATAATGGATGCTCTAGGGAAATAATCACTACAAATTTCAGGAGTTCACTGTTCCATCTTCTAAGTAAGGGCTTCCCAATCCTTCCATCTGTAGTTTGCAACCATACATACAAGCCTTATCTCCCTCTCTTGGGTAACTTTTGGTACTTGCCATTACGTAAAACGTTGTATTTTGAAAATTATTTATCATGTTCATTGAGCTCTGTCTCCTTAGTTAGAGCACTGAATGTAAGGACTTTCATCTATTTTGTTCGCTGCTCTGGCTCCAGTGCTGAGAATAATAGATACTCAGTAAATACAACGAAGATAAAAAGGAGAAGAAAGAGAAAAGGGAGAGGAAGGGAAGAGAGAGGAAGCGAGAGAAAGGAGGACCACAAGGCCTCTCCCAACCGAGGCCCCATCCCTGCAGACAGCAGCATGCTGACCTGAGACACCGAGGCCCGGACACAAGGAAACCGTCCGCCTCTGAAGAGCAAGTGGCGTCCTCCTAAGTCCAACTTTTTAAATGCCCATGTGAACCAATTAAAATACAGAGAGGTTCCAACTCCTAAAAAAGCTTTCATCTTCTGACAAAAAGCTAGAGACAGAAGTCAGTGCCCAAGCCACCCCTGCCTCACCTCACTAGCACTGCGCGGCTCCCCATGGCTGCAGTCCCTCTTTTATTTCCCAAAATGAGGTTTTGATTTATGTTACTGTGGGTCTTGAGCGTCTGGAATTTTCTTGAGTGAACTAAAATTCCACTGGCAGTAAAACTGCCGTTGATTACCTGTGTTAATTTCCTCTTGCTCTCCACGCTCAGGAACCCCATCGGGGACAGATCCAGCCGTGAGAAGGAAGAAGAGCTAGAGAGGAGCGGCCTCACCCATGAGCTCTGAGCCTGCCCGCACTTCTCCAGGTTGGGGCAATCTGCAGCGTTCAGTAGACTCTGCAGGATCTCCGAAAATACTCACATAACACAGAGGTAGCACTAGTCACTCTGAATGGTAACATCCGTTACTTTATTTTATTTTACTTATTTGTTTGTTCATTTATTTTGGTAATGGAGATTGAACTCAGGACCTTGCAGTTGCCAGGCAGACAATTATTAAGCCACTGAGTTATCTCCCCAACCCAACATCCGTTATTTTAAAATTTCCTATTTATGCTGTGTTCAGTGTAACTTGACAATATATTCACTTGTTAATATCTTTATGAACAAGGGAATAGCCTATCTGATCAGTCAGATGCTACACCAAGGTACACAGAATCTAAGCCCCAGCAGAAGCTGCTGCACAGCACACAGTGTTTCTGAGTAGGGCATCGGAGGCCTGCACAGAGAGTCCACGCAGGAGCCACGTCGCACACATGCAAGAAACAGAGGATCATCCCTCCCCACAGCCACCCAGGCTGGCCAGCTCATCCGTGATTCTTGACAAGCGTCACCGCAACTCCCTCACTGAGAGAACTGAACCCAAGACTTCCCCACCCCACTTCGTTTTGAGGGCCCTGAGAAGCTGCCAGAGCTGAGCGCAGAGTGGCGCTTCTTCCACTTCTGATGGATTAACAAGGTTGTTGTGACTCACAATGATATTTCAGCAAGTTTGCTTCATACCTGATTGGCAAAGATATGACTTCAAAGCTGTCCTTACTCCGAGTTTGGAGGGCTGGCAGGGAAGAGAAATGACTGTCCTTCCAGGTGTGGCTCTACAGAGAGCAGTGGAGCTCCTCACCACAGAGCTCTGCTCTCTCCATGTTGCTCGCTGCCCACCCCCAGCCCAGGTTCACCTCAGCGCTAAAAGGTGGTTCTGCAGGAGGTTGGAGTCAGCAGAACCCATCAAAGTTTAAAACCAGCCAGCTCTTCACCAGCACTCTTTGCTTGAGTGACAGCAGAAAGACCACAAGAAAATGTAGGAAGTATGCCAGGGTGTCTTCCAGATGAGATTGTCAAATAAAATATAGGATGCCCAGGCAAGTTTAAATTTCACATATATAACACAATTTTTCAGGATAAGTAGGTCTCAAGTACCACGAGGGAACTATTTCCTGAACTTTTTAAAATTTTTAATCTAAAATTCATGTTTAACTGGACACTTTGTCTTTGCATGTGCATGTGCTGACTCCACCCTTTCCCTTTCAACCTCTACTCTTATTTCTTCAGCTCCTTTTTGCTGAAGCTCACTCTGGAGGTATGGGAGATCCAGCCAGTCCACCTAGGTGGCGCTGGAAGTCTAGGAAGGGCAGCTAGAGGCAGAGGTCAACGAAGTCATGAAGAAAAAGCACCTGACTAAGGAAAATTTACATGAAAGGTAGGGCAGGGGAAGGAGAAATGTTCCAAGCAAACGAATTATACACACAAAGGTGCAAAGGCACGGGAAGCCACGTGTGCTGCAGAAACCACGTGCTACTGGAGCATTGGACTTTTGTGTATGGACCAGAGACTGGACGAAAAAGATGTAGCAGTTATCATCATAAAGTTTGGTTGCATTTACTTGGAAAGACCAAAATAAAAGTGATTTTAACAGAATAACATCTACTCCTTTAAATTCAGCGATGGAGACCAGTCTCTACAAGAGTGAGACTCACAGTTTTCGAAAACTTATCTTTACAGTGTGGTTTCCAAACTCCGAGAGATCACCTAGTCCAATTTGTTTTTCAAGCTACTTTCAACATGTCCACATGGTAGGAGGCCAAAAAAAGATGAGAAGGGCAGGAACACATCCATCTGTACCCCTGCGGGGGAGCCTGCCTGGTCTCTCTCACACACACACATACATACACACACACAAACACACACACACACACACACACACACACACACACACACAGATATATATATATATATGGTGTAGCAACTCCTTGCCCTGATTTAAGCCATGGGGCTGCATCCAGGTATGCTAAAGACTTGGAAATGTAGGTGTTTATCTGGGCCCATGAACTCCCAATCTAAAATTCAGAGCTTACCTAGCAAAATAGGTGCACAGATAAAGAATAACTTCTTTCGTGGCACGGAAATGGATATGATAATGGGAAATCCTGACATGTGAAAAGCATTTCAGGTGAGGACAGTCCTGGGGGAGTGATTAAAGGGGCAGCAGCAAGGGGAAGAGGCTAAGAGGGAAACTTTTAGGAGAGGAAGTACCCATGGGAGAAGTTTCTTCTCCACGGTTTTCCACTTAGTGGTTCACTGAATCTTCTAGCGTAGATGCATATTATAGTCTCAGGAATTAAATTGGCATTTCTACGGTATTTTTTATTTTTTATTCACATTTGCAACTATAGTTTTTTGTTACATGTTTGCTTCTGCCTAATGGTTGTGGTCATTTAGCCTATCTCAAATGACCACAGACACCTTTGGTAAACGCATTAGTTCCTTCAAGCCATCAAAATGTGCTGGAGCAGCAACTTCCTCAACAGCACCTTCACTTTCAGATACAGAAATAATTCAATGCTATGACTCACTCAAAAGTGTTGGGTTAATGAGAACATTAAAAGTAACAGTGTTGTCAAGCTGAAATGCTTAGCACAGAACAGAAACAAAACTGTACTGATGTCTCAATAAAATAAACAGCGTTCATTACCGAGAGTTCTCTTTGAAGCAAAATTCTGATACTGAACCCAGAGTTTCCTCATTCATTTTACTTACTATGAAAAAGATCAGTCCAAAAGCCTATAAAACAGAGCTGCACTTCAGAGCCAAGTACCCCCTCCACTACGGCAATGAGGAAATGAAACAGGAAAACAGATCTGTCATTACCCACCACATTTTATTCAATGTGAGCTTGTAATCTCTAAGTGGACAAAAGCAATGAGTAAACCTGCCAATGCGAGGCCACCTGAGAAAAATGTGGGCCCAGAAAAAAGAGACTCACTCTCATCATGGCCTACCCAAAGCCAGCACGAGCAAACCTTGAAAGTCCAGTAGAAGCTGGGCATGGTGGAACATGCCTGTGATCCCAGCACTTGGGAGGTTGAGGCAGGAAGATTGGTGCAAGCTCAAGATCAGCCTGGGCTACAAAAGTGAGCCCAAGGCCAACCTGAACTGCATAGCGAGACCCGGCCTCAAAAAGGCAAAAAAACAAAAAATTTTAAAAAGTCCAGTAAGATTTCTTAAGCAGGCATCTATCAATCATCAAGAAACAATGATGCATTTTTCAAAATGAGAAGAAGACCAACACATGGAGAGAAGGACAAGGGTGGGAGAGAGGAGGGGAGGAAAATGACTTAAGACGTGCTGTGTACGTGGGCCTATTCCCCACGGCACATGCAATCATTATGTACTGCGAAGGTGTACTAATAAGAATAAACATTAAATAAGAAATAGTGACATATAGCTAATTAAGTAACCTAGGTGTTAATAAAATAAGTCTTACCTATTTGTAGCACACTGCATTGGTAAAATACTTTAAATCTCATAAGGTATTTTCAGTATACAAAAGACTTTACAGCCTCTAAAAGTTATTAGAGAAATTATGCTCCATAATTCCATTGTTCAGACAGCATGGCTGACCCAAAGAATTCCAGAAGGGAAGGGGACAGAAAAAAATGCGCTATGCTGAGAACATTCATTGGGAGACTCTGTTCCTGTGTGACAGTGTTGGAAGATGGGGTCTAATGGAAGATGCTGGAGCCCAAAGGCTCCCCACGCAGGTAGGATTAATGTCACTTAGAAAGAGCTAATGGGAACAGGTTCTCTGTTGCATGCCCCACTGCCAGAACATGTGGCTTTCAGGACACCACCCTCAGAGGTGAGTCAGACTCTATCAAGAGCCACAAACCTGCCATTGCCTTGATGATAGAGTTCCTGTCTCAGAACTGGGAGATAAATTGTTGTTTCTTATGAATTACCCAGCATGTGGAACCATCAGTAACAGCATAGACCGAGACAAACTGTCACTATATCTTTCTTCCCTTTTAGGCCTAGATAAATACTGAGAGCATTGGTGACTCCAAGATCTCACTTCTAGCCACATGAACCTGGCTTTTGTGCCTCACATTGATTTCCCATTCTTGCTCCAGTGGGGCAGCACTGACCACTGCAAAAACTCTGAACCCCAAGGCTGAGGTGATCCTCATGCAGGTGGCACTGGTGATCAACATCAGGACAGTGAGAAGGCTGCAGGACATGTTGAGGACCAGCTTGGGGCCGAAAGGCACCATGAAGATGCTCGTTTCGGGCACTGGAGAATCAAGTGCCTGAAGATGGTGATGTGCTACTTCATGAAATGCAAATTCAGTACCCTACAGCCTCTTTCATAGCAAAAGTAGCAACAGCCCAGAATGATATAACTGGTGATGGTGCCACTTCCAAAATCCTGATTACTGGCAAGGTGCTGAAACACGCAGATCTCTACATTTCAGAGGGTCTTCACCAAAGTTTCAAAACTGCAAAGGAAAAGGCCCTTCAGGTTTTGAAACAAGCCAAAGTTACCAGAGAAATGGACAGGGAAATACTTATGGATGTGGCCAGAATATCTCTGTGTACTAAAGTTCATGCAGAACTTGCAGATATCCAGCAGAGGCTGTGGTGGATTCCATTTTAACCATTAGAAGAAAAGATGAACCTGTTGACCTGTTCGGGGTTGAGATCACAGAAATGAAACATAAATCAGAAACTGATACAAGCTTGATCAGGAAGCTTATTTTGGACCATGGGGCAGGGCACCCTGATATGAAAAGTAGAGTAGAAAATGTGTACATCCTCACATGCAATGTCTCGTTGTAATATGAGAAAACAGAAGTAAATTCTGGCTTTTTCTATAAGAGTGCAGAAGAGAGAGAAAAGCTAGTAAAAGCTGAAAGGAAATTAAAAAAAAAAAGTAGAACTGAAAAAGAACATCTCATGATTCAGTTGAAGGATTTGTTGTTATTAATTGAAAAGGAAATCTCCTTGGATGCTCTTGGAAAAGAAGGTATCATAGCTCTGTGTCAGGCTAAGAGGAGAAACACGGAGCGGCTAACTCTTGCTCGTTGTGACTCTCGCTCACAGTTCTTTAGATGAGCTAACTCCTGACTGTTTGGGACATGCAGGACTGGTTTATGAGTATACTTTGGGAGAAGAGAAGTTCACCTATATTGAGAAATGCAACAGTCCCGGCTCTGTCACATTATTATTATTATTATTATTTTTTTGTCTTTTTGAGAGAGGGTCTCTCTGCATTTCAGGCTGGTCTTGAGCTCACTTTGTAGCCCAGGCTGGTCTCAAACTCACACCGATCCTCCTGCCTCAGCCTCCTGAGTGCTGGGATTACAGGCTTGCGCCACCACACCCAGCTATCCTCTGTCACGTTGTTGATCAACGAACTAAATAAGCACACACTCACTCAAATCAAGGGCGCAGTAAGAGATGGTTTGAGGGCTGCCAAAAGTGCGATCAGTGATGGCTGCATGGTTCCAGGCACCAGTGCAGTAGAGCGGCAATGAAAGAAGCGTTGATGAGACAAAAAGCCAGCGTGAAGGGTCGGGCCCAGCTCGGAGTCCAGCCATTTGCCCATGCCTTGCTCATTATTCCCAAGGTCCTTGCTCAGAACTCTGGCTTTGATTTTCAGGAAACATTAGTTAAAATTCAAGCAAAAAATGCCCAGTCAGGTCAACCTGTGGGTGTGCACTTGAACACAGGTGAGCTAATGGTAGCAGCAGAAGCACACATGTGGGATAATTGCTGTGTGAAGAAACAGCTGCTTCACTTCTGCACTGTGATTGCCTGCAATATCCTCCTGGTCGACGAGATCATGCGGGCTGGAATGTCCTCTCTGAAAGGCTGAGGGGAAGCTCCCTGTATCATGTGAATCCTGAAGACTAGGAATAACCCTGAGGAGTAGAGTTGGGGAATTTTTGTTCAAACTTCAAGTGATTTTCAGAGGAATTTTCTTTTCCCACATGAAAAAAGAGAACAGTTGGCAACTATTCAATTTATGAAGTTGTGGAATTCTAACTACAGTATTTTCTGGTTGCACTGAGTGTATACATGTGAAGCAGGTCCTTGGTAATCACCCAGAGAAGAGGTGACTTTGAGTTAGCTACATTAACATAAAGTTAATAATTGTTTATTAAATATTCCTTGAAAAAAATCTCACTTTCATAAGATCATCAAGTCATCACTTAATATGCATAACTTTTTCATGCCATTGATATTCAAATCACCATTAAAATGTGCTGCCAAGAAATAATTTTGCTTCAAATTGATAATTAGAAATTGCTAGTATATCATAGTTCCGCAGAAACATCATCGCAAGGTACAGCTCCACTTCTCTGCAGACACTGAGAAATAAAAGCTCTGCTTGAGAGCACCTCAGGTAACATTATTTTTTAGGCACATTATTATTATTATTATTATTATTATTATTATTATTATTGTTTAATGCATTTAGAACACAGTCTATCAGGTCTACAGGATCTCATTACATAGGCCAAATTTGTAGTGATTCTTTCAACCTCCCGAAGCACTGGAATTACAGATGAGCACCACCATGTCCAATCTCAGTGGGCAGGGCTGGCACATGCACCTGCCCAAGCAGACGCTTTAGTCTGCTGAGCTATCAGGCTGACCTGGCTCATTATTTTTTAGTCTCTCCATTTATTATTTGTTTTATAAGCAAGGATCTAAGAAAATATAACCTGAACATAAATAACCTGAACATAAATCATCCAAAGTTGTTCTTAATGATAAAATGAGTCACTGACTTTAACTTTAATTGATTCTGTAACATAAAAATTAGCAACATAGTGTCTTCCTTTCCTCCTCGCTTTCTCATTGGATTATCTTTCAGTAACTCATTATGGTATAACCTCTCCAGCCTCTCTGCAGGTGGTTTACCAGCCCTAGACTGTCATGTCAACAGCAAATGTAGAGTGCACTGATAATGTGTACAGCAGTCTCCAGTGTGACAAGATGCCAAGTCTCACCACAAACAAGGTTGCTCAGACACACTGGATTATTTTCAAGCCTATTATTCTCAGGCTGATTTCAAGTCAGTCTCACAGCCATTGGGAAAATCTTTGATAAGTACTACTAGTTACCTGTGGTTGCTATAATACAGTACCACATACTTAATAACTTAAAGCAACTGCTCTTTCACAGAGCTAAAAGTGAAAAGTCTGAAATGAATCTTTTTTTTTTTAGTGTCCAGCAAGTTTATTCAGAAAAAAAGAGAGAATAAAGCAAAGTTGACACATCTGCTGATTTTATTTTATTTTATTTGCAGACCGGGGATTGAATTTGCTCAGGACCTTGCTTTTGCCAGACAAGTACTTATTCTACTCAGCTATCTCCCCAGCCCCAAATCTGCTGATTTTTAAGTAGAATCAAAGTAACAAAAACAAACAATAAAGAAATGATACAGAATTTCACTAAATGAAATAATTCAACAATGGTTGTTTTATTGCGTATTGTGTCTTCAAAGTAGTTGTTCATATTATCAGATATAATCATGCAAAAGTGGTCAAAAAATTAAAAAGATTTAAGCATTAACTGTTCCTTCCAATAGACCAGTAGAACTCAGCAGTACAATTACTGGGCCAGTGAGATAGCTCAGCAGTCTAAAGCACCAGCTTAGACAAGCTTAGGCAAGCACACAGGGACTACGGCTTGATCCTGGGCACCACATGCAGTGCAAGCCCCACCACCAGAGTGGTCTGAGCAGGCCACAAAAGATAATTGTCCAAACCGTTTGTGCAATAAATCTTAATGGGCTAAAATTGAGATGTTCATAAGACTGCAATCTTTGAAGACTGTAAAGGAAAATTCCTACCTTGAGCTGCCATATGGTAGAATCTGCCTGCGTTGTTTGGTTCTGAGCCCCTTTCCATAGCTTCAAATCCAGTGAGAAAGTATCTTCCAATGTTTCTAACTCTAATCCTTCCTTCTTTCCCTTGTGAATCTCTTATTATTATATAAATGAATTTAAGTAATCTAGGATAATCTCTTCATTTCAAAATTCTCGATGTAATGACATCAGAAAAACTAATTTTGCCATTCAAGAGTATTATATCCAAAACTCTGGTTCCTGGAATATGAACCTCTTTGAAAATGCAATATTCTGCCTGTTATCTAACAGAGAAAAAATCGTAAGAGAACCCTCCTGGATTATCTGCATGATATAAAAAAGAAATAAGTCTATTTTAGGCAATTTTTCTTTCTTTTTTATTTTTTTCTATCCATATTTTTATTGTTTAAATTTAACAATGCTTATATTACATATTTTCATCATCAGATCAGTTTAGATTAATACATATAGGTATATAAGATTGATCAAACAATTAAACATTAACCCTTCTAAATCAACATTACTTTTTTTTTCTTTTCCCCTTTCTTTTCTTTGAAAGTTGACATATTGCATATTGTCCTCACAATAGTTCTACAGAGTACAGTGTGTGGACATGACCCATCTCCCTATTGATGTTGCTAAGAAGAAAAAAAAAATAAAAGAAGAAAGGAAAAGAAAATTCTTCTCTTTGGACTAAGAGGAAGCAGATGCATACATTCTGCAATTGCAGTGGGCCACCAGTGAAGCTTCTAATGTTGGAGGCTATTGAATCTAAGCCTCCTAAAGCTCATCTCACCAATCTAGCTCTGCGTTTCATGCATTGTAATTAAGCCTTTTTTTTTTCTTGCTGGGTGATCAAGGGCAAGTCAAAACAAGACCTGTATAACCAAATATTCATATTTTTTGTATCTTGCAGGGTCAAATCCCCTCAGGATTAAGTTTAGGTTAGGCAATTTTGTATCATCTTCTTCTTTATTAAGAACGCTGCTTCCTATTTTCCCAGACTCTGGAAAATGTATAATATCTTCCATAAGTTGTTTACTTATTTCCTAAGAAGTGATATCAGCTTAGAGTAAAGGTGAAGCCAAAGGTGCGTCACAGACCCCAGAAGTTTGGAAAAGGCAGGAATATGTATCATCTAAGGAAAGCTGCAAACAGGGAGAAAAGCATACCTAAGAGAGAAACCATAAGAGTTGTGACCATCAAACGTGTCATAGGGTTGGAAGTACCATAGGTGTGGAGGTGCACAAGCTCTTGGGGACCCCAACTTGCGACGGATTGCCTCTGGTGCTCGAATGGAGCTACAGGGCTTAATGCTTGCCCTTCTGGATTTTATTTTGTTGCCATTCCTTCTTATCCCCATTTGTAACTTTTGGAATGAAAATGTTTATTTCCTGCCATTGAATATTGGAACTGTTTAACTTTATTAACGTTTGTATGGGAGCTTGCAGCTAAGAGTTTGCCTTAAATCTCAGGAGACTTGGAATCTGGACTTTTCAGCAATGCTGAAACTATTAAGATTTTGGCAATTCTTGGAGATGGACTAAATGTCTTTCACATGAAAAGATGTACATGATAAGTTGGGGGTGGGATGTTATGATTGTAATGTAATATAATGTTGATAGACTTAACACTGCTTCTTAAAGATTTTAGACTCATGTTAAAATTGTAAAATGATAAAAATAAGCATATTGTTGTATCTGGAAACTAGTTTAAAGAACGTGTCTGGTGGCCACGTTGATGCAGGTTGTACTGTGATGGCTGATTCCTTGGGTCAACTTGAGAAGTCTAGAAGTTTAATGAAGGCCACAGTTGTGGGCCAAGGTCCTTACTTGTAAGCACTCTAAGCTTGTGGAAGAGGAGGGCAAAGAGCTAGCATAAGCAGAAACACAGCATACAATATAAGGGAGAAGAAAGGCTTGTTCTCCCCCAATCATTGTTCTTCCTGCTTCTGCTGTCTTCTGCCACCTTGAACTACTGTCCTGTGTCAGTCTACTCTGTCTTGGATCCAGCTGATTATGGAGGGAAACCTCCACAAATTGTGAGCTAAATAAAACTTTTTTCCTTAATTTTGGGTGCCAGATGTTTTGCCTCAGTAATAAGAGACAGGAGATAAATATATCCTCTCTGCCCAATTTTTTCCTTCAACCTGCAAATAGATTTCCAGGAATCTGCCTGACCTAGCTATTTTCTTCCCAATACCACTTCTAATCCAACCTGCTTTCTTTAGTCCCATTTTGTTCCCTCATCTAAAGTTCTATAAATATTATATTCACTCAAGTTATCATCCATTCTTTTTAACAAAGCAAATATTTTACCAAGGTTGATGGGCTTTTAATCACTAATACATTCCTTTTGAATAACTCAGTCAGTCTGTGGCCATACCATTCTAAATGCACCCAATCTCGTCTGAATTAACAGGTCAGATTGCCCTCCTCCTAGCTCCTGCAAAGTGTTGAATTAAAGAGCTTTGATTCTGGAGAAAATAAGGAAGCAATCAGGAATTATTAGGAACTACTTTCATAGATTTATCTATTGTATTTGTATACTGAGCAATTCTTGCAGCCCAGACTTGTCCCAGACAAGAGTTCTCAGAGACTAAGGATGAGCTGGGAATATAGAGTGGGAGGGATGCTCTGTGGGTGTGTAGGGCAGAATGAAGATGGCAGAGCTGGTGATGAGAACTCCGAGCAGGTTAGGAATATAGTAAATTGAGCCAACAGAAGACAACAGAAAGGTAACATAGGTTTTTTATTTATTTATTTATTTATTTATTTTGCCTTTTTGAGACAGGGTCTCGCTATGCAGTTGAGGCTGGTCCTGCGCTCACTTTTGTAGCCCAGGCTGGTCTCGAACTCGCACCAATCCTCCTGCCTCAGCCTCCCAAGTGCTGGGATTACAGGCGTGAGCCACCACGCCCGGCTGTAACATAGGTTTTAATGTTTGGTGTGACTCATCACTATTTACACAACACAAATTGCAAAATAGTATTTGAATTTTGTCATCTTTTCATCTTATGATAAAATTTCTTTCTGGATAAGAGATTTGCTATTCATTTTATACCCTTTTAAGGTATTTCAATTTATTTTCTTACTCCCTCTTAAAACAGCCCTCCAGCTATCTCATGCTGACACCGTTATGACCATGCATTCTGATACTTCCATGAGTGCTGCCCTCAGAAGGTACTTACAGTTACAGAGCCGCATCTTGGATGTTCTAGAATTCCACTCCTGTGTCATGACCTTTATTTTATGTTGCTTTCCGACAGTAACTCATCCTTGGCTCTCACTCCTTAGCCTCCAAGTATACCTGGCTCTGCCCTGCTTCATATCTAATTTCCTCTTCTATTCAGATAATAAAGGCTGGATAATTTTTTTGTGAAACAAATATGAAACTAAGTCTGAGAAATTCTGGGAAGAAACGGTTTTCAGTGTATGAACTTTGTTACATCTATTTTAATATGCTGCCATTTTCCAATATGATTTCTACACATGGTGTTGGACAACTGAGGATGGCAGATAAACGACCTTCACCTAAAAGAGAGGTCATAAAACTGTAATTTATCATAAAATAATCACAAAGGAAGCTCAGAGTGGAGGAAGTCATTTGGTCATACAGGGATGAAGACATACTTTGTGTTCGTAAAAAAAAAAAAAAATAAGACAAACTCTCAGCTTTACTTATCTTTGCTGGAATGCTATTCTCCTAGTCAGGAGGACAATGGACTTGGAGGAACACTCAACCTTAGCTAGACCTGAAGATGGAAAAGCCCTATACTTAGACCAGATGTTGTATTTCTTCTCCAAAATGTCTTTGCAAACAGCTAATTCTTTCAAAAATCTTACTTAAAGAAGCTTCCTTATTGTTAGGCAGATATTCTTAAAGTATGCTTGTTTTTCAACTTGAACATTATGATCTCCTTAGCAACACGAACACCTCTCAAAAGGGAATGGGCTTTGGAGGAGCATGCTCATCTTTGGTTAGATGACTCAGGTAGCTTGCCTCCTAACTCCCAGAAAGTAACTGAATTCTTACGTTGTTTTTTAAATTCAGGAACTGTATGTAGTTGAACCCTTCCTTCTGTGTGAGCAGATTATAAGCTGACCCCAGAACTGTTCTTCCCTTCTTACATAAAAACAAAATTGCATCAAACCACTTGATTGACTAGGAAGACTGTGTCCTTACTGATAGAAAGATAATCCCTTACATTTGGATATGGCTATAGACATCGTGGACATGTCACACATAACATAATACTCTCTTTCCTGATAGTGTCTTAAACAACAGGAGCACTCTATTGTCAGGGACGATGGATCCTACAAAGCTTTACATGCAGAAGCCTGGTCCTGAAGTAATGGAAATGTTAAAAGGCAGGGCCTGTGGGAGGTAGTTATGCCACTGGGGAGCTGCCTATAAAGGCACCCAGGATGATATATGTAATGAAATATCTCTGCCAAGGGCAAGTTCTTATGGAACAGTAATTTTGGTCCCTGAATCCTTCTCTGGCTTCCTTTCTCACTATGTGACCTCTTCTTAGTCATTTCTACAGTGCAGTCATCCACCATCTTGTTATTGAGCCAGACAGATCCTCAGAGACCAAATAGGGCTGCTTAATCTTGTAACTTCACTTCCATGGTCTTTTCTTTATAAAGTTCCCAGCCTTAGGAACATTGTTATAATACTGTAAAGTGAACTGGTGCAAAAAATGCATTCTCTATCCTCTCTCCTCTTCAGAAAGAAGAAAAGATGTGGGAAAGAGCCACCATTCAAGGCCATTCCCTCAGGGATGAAGAAAAGCAAAATGAGTCCTGAATGTTCTTGTGGAGCACAGGATAGCAAAGCAGCTACCCTGGAGTTATATGAAAATGAAGTAAACAACAGTGTCTTCAAGCTACTATGTTTTATGGCCTCTTTGTTGGAGCCTTAGCTTCATTCTAACAAACATATCTAGAATTTCTATTATGCATCTCTGGGAGACAAGTAAAGTAAATGATTTTCAGAAAGCTTTGATTTACAAGTTTGAAGGAAATATGACAATCTGTGTTATTTTTACTTCAACTTTTATTTTTATTTTTATTTTTTTATGAGCAGAATAGATTTATTGAGGAAAGAAAACTCCTGTCCGAGAGAGAGAGGGATAGGAGGGGGATCCAGAGTGGGTGTCCCCCCTTTACTTCAATTTTTATTGCTGTTGTTGTTTTTTGTTTTTGTCTTTTTGAGTCAGGTTTTTACTATGTAGTTCAGGCTGGTCTTGAACTCACATTGTAGCCCACACAGGCCTCAAACTCACAGCAATCCTCCTGTCTCAGCCTCCTGAGTTGGAGGACTGCAGGTGTGTGACACTACACCCAGCTTGCTTCACAGTCTTGTAGAAGCTCTGACATAATTTAAATAAGTTACTCTACCTTGACCAAACCACCTATCAGAAATAGCTTACTGGTTGTGTCTTTCTCTCCAGATGCTTTGTCTTTTCCCTATCTCCTTCCTCTCAGCATTTGTATATCTTTTTTAAAAAAACTTGATACTCGAGCATGCCATGCCAGGCACCAATTCCAGGTGTGGTGGTGCACTCCTGTAGTCCCAGCACTGGGGAGGCGGAACAGGAAAATCACTGAGTCCAAACTGTGTAGCGAGACCCTGTACCAAATAGATAGATAGATAGATGATAGATAGATAGATAGATAGATAGATAGATAGATAGATAGATAATAGATAGATAGATAGATAGATAGATAGATAGATAGATAGATAGGTGATAGATACTTGATACTCAATGTAATCATCTCTCAGCTCCATATCCTTTACTGTCTGCCACTCTCTTCTTTCATTACCAAAAGCAGTTTCAACTCACTGCCTGTGTCTCTTTGATCTTTACTCCCATAGTTATTTGACCTCTGCCTCTGTCCCTAGAGTGGCTATGCCCCACCATCTACCCACATGGCCATTATCTCTCTTGAACTATCCTAACCGTCTGGAGAAGCACTCCCTTCATTTTTTCTGCATCTCTGGCTCTCCCTCCACAGGCTCCTGACAGATTCTTCTCATTTAATAACTGTTGCATTCCTGTGACCCAATCATCAAGAGACTTGCTCACTAAATGAGGAAGTGTGTATAGACATACATTACAATATTTAGAACAAAGAAAGGCTCCAAGGAAACTCCAAAATGGTGACTTTGCTTTTATTTGCATAACTCTTACATACACAATTGTAAGGTGTTAACAGAGCAGAAAACTATAGAACGTCTTGTACAGTACAATCAGCAAGAATTACAGTACTACACTGCAGAAAAAGGTGCAGAAAGACTGTGCTGCCGCTAACATGCTTGCTTCAAAAGTATCAGTGGATTACCAAGTCCAAGTAGCACACCTGTGCTGTAAGTAGTCTGAACAGTCATTGAACGAAGATATCTGCACTCCAAGGTTAGGACAGTTCAGTCATACGTCCAGGTCTTCTTCCTTGTTCATCCCTTCAAACTACCTCTGCTTCATTTCTCTCCTCCAGTAACTATCATAGATAACTCCAGCCCTTAATGCAACTGCTGTCCATTGAGTGTTACACTGAACTTTCAGTATGTCCAAACCAAATTCCTTGTTTGTGCTGCTTTTCTTTCCACAAAGGAGCTTACTCTTGTCTAGTATAATCTGTATCAGAAATAATTGCTCACTCTACTGACAATGGAGGAGCCACCAAATGCTGAATACCCTAATTATCTTTGATTCTGTACTTCCTCCCATTGTCAGTAAGACTCCTTAGTTCAACCAGTATGTCAAGGAGTACGATTGTCTGATTTCAGACCGTACTTATACCACACACTGCAACATTAGAGGGGCTGGGAGGTAGCTCAGCAGCATAGATGCCCACCTAGAAAGCGAAAGTCCTGAGTTTGATCCCTTACCAAAACTAAATAAATACATAAAATAATGCATTTTTCTTAACTTCATTATAGTTCAGTTTCTTCATCTGTAATATATAAATAAAAACAGCATCCATTACATAACCATATGTTTTAAAAGTTATTATATTTTATGTTTATAATATAATATAAACAAAGTAGTTAGAAAAGTGTCCATCACATGATAAATACTAGTTGTTAATCATCTCTTTAAGAGATTATCCCAGTGACCTCAGTTTTATCTTTCTGAACGATGTCTTCTCCGTCTTCAATGTTAACTGTATTTTAAGGTCCAATGTTCTCTAAAACTTCCAACAGCTTCTCAGAGCCTTTGAAAAAGATCTTTATTCCTTAGCTTAATAATAGAACAAAGCCTTTCATAGTCTTTGCTCTTCTCTCTCTCTTTCTACTCTATTTTGTCTTATTGAGCTCCTATACTGCCCAGTGCTCTGTCATGTGAATATGTTTTTTTCTTTTTGTATTTAGGCAAGGTCTACAGGGTCTATAGGATCTCACTACACAGATCAGACTCCTAGTGATTTGCTTGTTTTTAGCTTCCCAAGCACTGAGATTACAGACATGTACCACCATGCCCAGACTCAACTGCCGTCTCAGCATGCCCGAGAGCAGGCCTGGCATGGGACACTGTAGATTGAACCCTGGCCACTGCACTCTGCCTGAGCAGATGCTTTAATCCACTGAGCTATATGGCTGGCCCTGTCATATATCATAAAATATGATATTAATATACTGTATTGTCTATGTATCTTCTCTCTGCTCTACAATTCATTTAAAGAGGTACTGAATGCATGTATGGATCACTTAAGTAGAAATGACCCTGTAAAATGCAGTGTCTGCTCATGATAGTATTTTATACTTTAAAAGAACTGATTACCCATGTTTGTCTTATTGGTCCTGTGTTCACTTGTGATAAAATGCTTGAGCGTATCAGCTGAAAGGAAGGAAAATTTACCCTTTTAATTTTTTTTTATTTTATGAAAAATGTCAAACAAATTTTTATTATAAATAGGAGAATAACCCTAGTTAATACATTGTGTGTTACTATATTCCAAGCAGTTACTCAGAGTACAACATTTGAGCATTAAAAGTTCTCCACACATTATTAGTACAGACTTTTCTTTTCAATAAATTAAGATAAACTAGCAACATAACTACCTTGTATTTTCCATCCTTTTCCCTTCCTTCCTTTCCCCTCTCCCCTCCCTGGTGTCTCTTCCCTTTTAAACTGTTTCTTTTCATTTCACAAAATCAATTGTACATTTTGGACCTATTTACTGTTTCAGCTTTCCATTCTAGGGAGAAAAACAACATCCACATGTGTGAGCCTGGTCTGAGGGAAGCTTTCTTTTGGCTCACAGTTTCAGAGGTTTCAGTTCATGGTTCCACTTCTGTGGACCTAAATGGAACAGAGCACCATGGGGAAGTGCAAAAGTGCTCACCTCATGGCAGACATGAAGTGGAAAGCAAGAGACAGAGCCAGATGAGACTCAAGATCACCATTCATCTTTTCAGCTGGGCCTCTAACAATTGAAAAGTCTGTCTTTAGCACTACCCAATGATATCATTATATAGTCATCAAGTTGAGCTTTCACGATCTGATCCCTAACCAAAACCTCTCAACAACCAAGACCTTGACACAGTGAGCCCCTAGGAAAACTAATCTCATTTAAACTCTAACAGCACACTCAGCCTCTTTATTCAGGAATTCTACTTGTGTTGCAATATTTTCTGGTCAGATTGCTCCATCTCAAATTATAGATCGTACACCCTTGGCTCTTATATCGTGCAATTCAAAGGAAAAAGAACTTCTTGGTTTACAATTAGAAACAATCCCAAATATACCATACCCTGGCTTTAGCAAGATCTGGTGTAAGCATTATCCTAATCTGGGTGATCAGAGGATACTGCGTACACGTGGCAGGTGAGAGAGATGTTAGAGATCCAGACATCAAGTCCTCATCCCCTCTCTGAGCTCAAAGTGTCCAAACAACCTCTGGAATCAGACTGGTAACTCAGAAGGGGTTGAGGTACACTGTTCAGTGACCATGTTCTCCTTTCTTCATCATACATTAGGCTAATCACTGTGCTTTTGTGGATTCACCCACCTTTGGAATCTCCATATTTTCCCATGTGATCCTCTTCTACTAGAGGCTGTTCCTAGTGCTTTGACTTCTAGTTCCAATAAAACAAACTTGTCATAATGTTACTTTGAAGTAATATTTGTAGGCATCTTGAAAATCTACCAATTTCTCTCACATCTCTTATTTTATATGAGTTGCAACACTTCTGGTGGTGACCTGGCATGCTCTGAGTTCATGTTCTGCTGTACTTTGGATTTGAAATCTTCTTCAAAGGCTCATGGATTGACCTCCAGGTCCTCGTGTTCAGAAGGGCTTTCAGGAATTGATTGCATCATAAGGACCCAGACTTTATGAGTAGAACAACCTGATTTTAGGAGTATATGAACTCATAACCTAATGGACAGTTTGGGAATGAGAGGAACAGAGAAGGTAGAACCTAGTGGAAGGAGATGAGACATGAGGGCCTGGCCTTGCAGATACATCTTGTCCTTAGCTGCTACCTGTCTGGCTATCCCTTTCTGCTGCACGGCTGCTGTAGAGCGAACAGCTTCTCTCGGCCATGCCCTTCCACTGTGATACTCCATGACTCCACAGATATGGAGGAGCCAGGTAACCACAGATGGAAGCTTCTGAACCATAGGCCATTCCTTTTTACTAATTTTCTTGGGTATTTTGTCAAGTAAAATAAGTCTGATACATAGATTCCTTGTTCTGAAATTTACTGACTATGTGACCTTAGGTGAATCATAAATTCATTCCTTTTTTTTCTTTTCCTGGTACCAGGGATTGGACTGAGGACCTTGCACTTGCCAGGTAAGTATTTATTCTACTCAGCTATCTCCCTGGCCTCTAACTCATTCCACATTGAAAGCAATAGCTAAACTCCATTTTAGCACACACTATACAAGTAAACCCTGCTGGCATCATACGGTAGCCTGCAGAAGAATCTAAGTACTGGCATACTAGCACTTCAAAGACAAATTTAAAAGTTAACTGTCTCTTCCTCCATTCACGAGAAAACAGTTCGTGTGAGAGACTAAATCCAAACAAGAAGTGTACCAGGAACTCAAAGGAGAAGGAAGTCATTCCTCCCTGAGACAGCCTGAAAATCCTGAGCCCAGGATTACTCACCTGTGTGTGTATTGGCTGTGGCTGCTTTTGTACTACCACAGAAAAGCTGAGAGATTGTGACTGGTCTTCTGATGACAACCCATGAAATATTTGCTCTCTAGCCCTTTTTATAGAAAAAAGACGCGCAGGAAGGATGTATGTGGCTTCCTGGGTATGCAGAAGTTCAGGCAAGGGAAGCAGCAGCACCAAGAATTGGAAATGAGAATGTGCCTGAGATGTCCAAAGCTCAGCACAACTGGGGAGGATGGAGGAGTAATTGGAAAGAATAACAGCAAAGACGTTCCAAGTGACAGAGGCCCAGGGCAAGCATGGCCTCGGCAGCCAATTTAAAGGCTTCTGGTTTTACACCAGGGAGACAGAAACCCACTATAAAATCTGAGCAGAAAAGTCATGGAGTTCAGCTTCCATTTCTTTTAAAAGAAACAGTCTAATATGTTTGAGAAGAGGTAACCGGGATCAAGAATGGCAGGATGCTGGCTTAGGAAGTCACTGAAAGCATTTTCATAACAGAATTTCTTGAAGCAGAAGATCAACAGTAGAAGCGATCAGATTCTAGTTGTGTTTTAAGGTGAAGCTGACAAGATTCGCAAATGAGAGGAAAAAATCCGGCATGCAAAAACGGAGGAATTGCTATATGTGAAGATGCAGAAGAAGGTGATTGAAACAGCTTTTAGGAGAAAAATGCACCCCGTTGTATACATTTATCTAAGATGCCTATGACAAACCCGGGGAAAGGTGCCAGACTAGAAACAAGGCTGGACAGCTGGGCACATCGATACACACCTGTAACTACAGCCTCTAAGGAGCTAAGGCAGGAGGATCTGCCTGGGAAACACCTGGGAAAGTTCGCAATCGGGCATGACCCTGTCTCAAGGTAAAAAATACAAGTAGTGGCAGAAAGAGGAATTTAAATGGCTTAAATAAGATGGGAACTTGGGCTATATAAATGGCACAGCTGGCAGCTCGGAAAACACTCCTGGAAAGATGAGGACCTCGGCTGATAGTCTCAAGCAGAGCCTGGCCTCTCTCCAGTCACACTTGCTCTTCTCAGTGTTTTGTTTCTTTCTCGGGGTTGATTCTTTCCAGCTCTGTCCAGACATTTCCTTATGGTGAAGAAGATGATGGCACGGAAACCAGCCTCTTTCTAATCAGATGAATTTCATCTCACAGATTACAAAGACCATCTATGTCAACAGACACAGAGATCATCCTGGGACTTTTCCAGATTACAGATGTCCCCTAAAATGGCCTGTGTGAGTCCCACTGATTCATGTGTGACTCTCTCTCTCCACTGATGGCATGAAAATGCTTCTTTTTTTTTTTAACCGCTGCATTGGGGAAAGCCTCATAATCTGCCATCATGAAGTAAACCTCAGAGACATCCAGGTGCCTACTCAGTTACAAAAATACCTACTCCTGTAGTATGTTAAGATCTTTAGGCGTCCTGGTCTCCGCACCCAGACATAGCCTTCAGTTTCTCTCTTCTTGCCATACAGTCCTTTTGAAGGCCAATGACTTAGTTTTGAATTTGGGTCTATAACCATGTCTCCATAGCAATGACCAGAAGAAGCTCTAAATTTACATTTTTCCAGGTTACCAGCCCCCAAAACAGCATTTCCTAACTTCCAGGGATCAACTCCACGAAAGAATGTAATTGGCCAAAATTACCCCTGAACCTGATTCTTACTAAGGAGAGGAAACTGACTGCTTTATGTACTGGGCACTGTGGGATTGAGTCTTTCCTCAACCATAGGACTGATGCTGGAACAGACAAAATCAAACTGTGCTCGCTGTGGCCTTCAGATTATTTACAGGTAGGCAAAAGCTAACAATGTACTGTAGCGGCATGAGTCAGAAGTTTACTGCACTCTGGGAGCAAGGAACAAAGAACAGAAGCTAAGGAAACTGCCCCTGGGAATTCCAGCAAGTTGTAAACCCTGTCACGCTGTCTGTTCTTTGTTCCTTTACCTGGGAAGTTACCAAGCAGTGATATGTAAACTAGTTTGTGAATGCCAGGAAGGCCATATAGATGGCAGTTGGTTTGCACCAAATTAGTTATGCACATTTCTTAGCTGTTTGTGGCCCTCAATAAATGTGGGAAGGTTCCTGGGCCCTGGCTCAGTCTCACTTGGAGAGAGACTGATCTCAGTGAGACCCCAGTAGCCCATTTCATCCAGCTTTGCTACCGTTCTTTTCACAGCTCTGATCATTTTACAACACTGGACCCTTCTTATAGACAACTAAAATGCTAACAGTATTTTGGTTTACATTAATTTCCACTGTTGGAAAACCTAACACTTTGAGATAACTCTCATTTTTTAAACATGCAACAGATGTAAGACATCTTAGAAGTTCACCTAGCCCAAACTCCATGAACAGAAGAAAACAGTGAGACACAGACAGCAGAATCCAGAGGGAAGCTGGAAGCCAGCTTGGGTCTGTAGATTCTCACACAGTTGCACTTTCCTGTTTTTTTAAGTGAAGAGAATGATGGTCTTTGCCACAATGACGGGAGAAAATAAAGTTTACACTATGTTAAATGGGTGAATTTCTTGGTAACTTCGAGGTGCTAAATAATTATCAGGTGAAATCATATTGCTTTGTTTTTTCCTTACAAACTTCTTGCTGGGGATCCCAGATATGTAATTCCACAGGGACACGTGCCTGTAGTTCCACTACTCAACAGGCAGAGGCAGACAGACCACTGAAAGTTTGAGGCCAGCCTGGGCTACAAAGTAAGCTCAAAGCCAGCCTAAACTGCATGGTGAAACACTTAAAAAAAAATTGATACTGGGAATGCATTTTAACTGTCCCGTGCAAATCAAGTACAACACAACCTATATGTATGAAAGATTGTTAAGATCATTGATATAAAAAACTACTACAAAACTTAAAGATAACATATGCTAAAAACTAAAACAAATGTGTTGTTAAACAATTACTATATTATTTATATGTTAGAAGAGAAAAAAGTCATATTTCAATGACACACACATACCCATGTTTGTAGCACCTTGACTGTAACAACTATCTCCTGAAAGCAGTCTTCAGACTATAGGACTTATCCCAGGACTCTCAGCATCCCTTCCTTTTCAAGCCTTTGGACATAAACTAAATAATACTCTTGGACTTCCTGCTTATCCAGCTTATAGGTAAAACATTGTTAGACACCATCACCATGTGATGAAAACCCATAATAATAACCTCTCTCTCTGTCTCTCTCTGTCTCTGTCTCTGTCTCTGTCTCTCTCTCTCTTTCTCTCATTTCTGCTTCTGGGTCTGGGCTATTGTATTAATATTGTCCAAGTTAGTAAATGTTTTAAAGGGGCTGGGATAATAGCTCAGTGGAATAAGTATTTGTCTGGCAAGTAAAAGGTCCTCAGTTTGATCCCTCGTACTACCAAAACAAACAAACAAAAAAGTAAATGTTTTGAAGAACATACAGAGGAACTTCAGTTTACAAACTAAATCTGTTTTACAGTTTGGGGGAACATGGCTATGTTTGTGTTTAAGAGAGGAAGATGGTAGTGGTCATGTTTGTCACCCATTATGGTTTGGAAATAAAGAAAAATTTGCTGTGTCCTCTTGTTTACAAACAGATTTGGTTGCAAACAGAAGCATCTGTGAACTGAGTGAGGTGTTACTGCACTTATAAAATGGTGTGAGTTAAAATACTGAGACAGTAAATACCGAAGAATGACATTTAAAAAAAAAATATCCTGCCCAGTGCCAAAACTGAGACCCTTTGTTCTGATTCCCATTCCTTATTGGCTCCTCCTTTATCCTTTTGATGCAGGACTCTCAACTTGAAAGACACTTGTTCAAGTTTGTGTTCTCTAAAACCATTTCAGGAATGAGACAGAGCTTTAGAATAGAATATTTATTGGGAAAGAAAGCTTATGTCCAAGAGGGGAACACTAGGGGGACCCTAGTGGGTTACTGGGGAAATTGTTTTTTTTTTAGAGGTCTTATAGGACAAAATCATGTGATAAGGCAAGCTTAAGGTGAAAACCACTGGAACTCGCTTAGGTGGGCATGAGGTGGGACAAAACTATGCTTGACCAATGAGATTACGAGCACCACTGTTCAGGTAAAATTGATTAAATCAGGAACAAGTTGAGAAGCAAGTCATGCAGCAAGTGAGCATGAATACAGAACAAGGGATCTTCCTGTTGGGGTTGAGTTCCCGACTCATTTAGGCTTTTTTAGGATAACTGATATTCATTTAGAATATCAACCCCTGATACACATCTTTAAGGAAGTAGGTGGCTGCATTTCTTTACTCTTTTTTTTTTTTTTTTTTTTTTTTGTTACAGGGATCGAACTCAGGACCTTACATTTGCCAGGTAGGCATTTGTGCCACTGAGCTACCTCCCCGGCCCTTCTTTACTCCTTTGTTTTAAGGTCTGGCCCACAACTGGGATGTCTGTCTCTTGCCAAGCCTCATAATCATGTTGTCTTACATATTGTCTTGAGGGCCTGACCCTGTCTGACTGCCTATAATATTTCTATCTAATTTAGCTGCCTACAACATTTTTATGGATACCATGCAATATCAGACCCCGCACAAACATTGTCAGAGACAAACATTGAAAGCTTAGAAAATTGTAAACAACTGGTACTGACAATGTTGCATATTTTCCAGGGTGGCCTACTTTTTAACAAGGAGAAAAACACCCAAAGCAATTCTCTAGTGTTATTTGTTTAATGAAGATAGCCACTGAGTAAAAAGTAGATCAAAGGTCTGTAAGAGTCATCTTGTGAAGCAGTGGGCTTTTGTAATGCCTCTAAAATGTATCCACACAAAAGCTCCCTGCTTGATCTACATAAAAGCCAAATCCCACCACGACCTCTTCTTAAATGTGTGAGGGTATGCTAAATGTAAAATTATATTGATTCAGCTAATTTCCTTTATAAGATCTCTAGATGTAAAACTGCACTTAGAAAACCTTAACCTTAGAAGAAAGCTTCAGCTCTTTGATTCCGGCCATGGCAGCCCCAGATGTAGTACCTGTGTTTGCTGTTTGTCTGCTTCTCAGCCCAATTACCTAATGTTTGAGCATCCCTAGCTAAAAATGCTTTCAAAAGCAGTGTCCTTGGTGTAAACCACAAACTAGAGCAAAAGTAGGCCAACAGTCTCAGGTGGCATCAGAAACATGCACTGCAGTAGGAGCCACTCCAGGACAGCTCACAAGAGAGGCTAACTAGAAACTATGTGCTAGATGGTAGCTTGAATGTCAGCTGACACAAGGTGACAGCATGGGACACAGTGGCTACGGAGCCTCCAACTTCGTATCTGAAAAGACAGACTGCTCTCCAGTGGAAAGGATGATCAATTTCACAGATGTCTGTGACCTTCTGGAGTCTCCATCCTAGTGCCCGAGAGGCCAAGCATAACAAATATCACCACACCCTACCATCACTTGGTCTCCCTTGTCCTGCCTAATATTTCTAGATTAGCACCTTCATCTCTTGCTTGTTTACTGTCTATTTCTCCCACAAGAATGTAAATTCCATCAGACTGTTTATCCATTGCTCTGTACCCAGGGCTTATGCTATATAAGGTACATGGTAAAATTTTTGAGTTGAGCAGAAAGCACATTAGCAATGGCACCGACATCATATCCTTTATCCTTGGGAGTTATCACTTTTAACACCAAACATAAAACAAACAGCTTCTTAAAAAACTAAAACTATTCTCATGACAGATTCCAGCAATCACACCCTTTGGTATTGCCCGAAGGAGCTGAGGACATAAAAACATGCACACAGATTTTTACAGCAGCTTTACACTTGATTGCCAAAACTTGAAAGCAACCAAGATGTCCTTTTGTAGGTGAATAGATAAACCATGCCACATCTAGACAATGGAATCTTACTCGGTGCTAGAAAGAAATGAGCTATCAAGGCATAAAAAGACATGGAGGAAATTTAGATGCATATTCCTAAGTGAAAGAAGCCAATCTGAAAATACATACATACTGGCTTGTTCCAACCTCATGACATCCAGAGGAGGCAGTAGAGATACAGGGAAGGGAATGAAGAGGCAGATAGGGGAGGTCTAGCGCAGTGAGACGAATTCATATACTGTCATGCCAGGTGTGTGCATGACACATGACGTGCAGCTGCAGGGCCTATAGCACCAAGCATGAGCCACAGTGCAATGATGGTGGCTGGTGACAGTGATGTGTCTGATCAGGTTCATCCATAGCATAAGCACATAGGATCTGTGGGGGTGTCGGCGCTGGGGAGGGCTGTGAGAAGACAGGATGTGGGAAATCTTTCCACCTTGCTCTTAATCTTTCTGTGAACCTACAACTGGTCCTTAAAACAATATTCTTCAAGAATAATTGAAAAGTAAGACAGCCTCTTTTCAGCTGTCACCAAAGAAATGTATCTTTGTTCAGTGGACCTACTTCAACTTATATATAGCCAGGGACAAATGGGAAGGGAGACTGGCCAGGAGGAGCCTTTGTTTACTCAAAACATAACTTGTGCCGTGAAACCAGTCTTCTCTTTAATACCATTGTGCTTCCTTGCAATATTCACTCCCACTGAGACTAAGGAGAAAAAGACTAGGCAAGAAAAGGAGAATGCTTTAATCAGGAATGTGCAGTCTGACCAGACCTATCATTCTCACTGACAGAATGAAAGCTTGTTCCTTCCTCATTCTCTCTGGCACCACATGGTGGGACTTTGTGGTATAACCAGGCACTTTTCACGCTACCCTCAAGTACCACATGGAGAATGAGTTAATTATACATGTAGGGGAAAAATTTAAAGTTTTCCAGACCTGGGATTAATGGTACATTCCCATAATCCCTGCATTCTGGGAGATTGAGGCAGGAAAATCATAAATTCAAACCCAATCTAAGAAATTTAGCAAGACACTGTCTCAAAATTTAAGAATTAAATAAAAAATTGAAAGGGTAGGGAAGGAAGGCTCTGGATTCAATCTCAGTTCTTCAAAAAGAGGAAGAAAGAAGGAGGAGGAGGAGGAGATAAAGAAGGAAGAAGAGTAGGAAGATGAAAAGGAGGAAGAAGAAGAGGTAGCCAAATAGCTCATCTCCAAAATGTTAAAAAGAAAAAAAAAATCCTCCACAAACTCAATTTCCTTACCTACTCCGAAATATAGACATTGTTCAACTACAAGCTCTGAGACTCCACTTGGTTCTGATATATTTGGACAAGATATCTGGAAATGACACCAGAAAGTCAAAACCCAACTAAAGATGACAAGGATAGGCCTGGGATTCATTCTGGGATTTATAGAAACCTATTTGTATGTAATCTACAAATCTTCACTTTAAATTCATACTCTCAATCTTGGAAACAACCAAACTGTCCATCAACTGAAGAATGGTTGAAAAAGATGTGGTATTTTCACACAATGGAATATTACTCAGCTATCAAGAATGATAAACTAGAAGACTTCATGTGTAAGTGGATGTATCTAGAACCTATACTCATTAGTGAAATAAACAAGACCTTATATGTAAATATTGCATAGTCTCCCCATTTTAAGAACTCAAAAGAAGAAATAAAGAAAATAAGAAGACTTATAAAATTGAGAGAAGTTGCCAGAGCTCTTCACCAAGAGGCTCAGGCATGTTATACAGCCTTCATCTGTCTTCCAGAGTGAGTTTAGATTGCATTCGCCTGGTAACTACTGACGGTAGGCACTTTCCCACATGCCTCTTGACCATTTGTGTCATTTTTTGTGAAATGGCCTGCTGAAATATTTTGCTCATTTTTAGGCCATGTTTTTGTCCTATTGAATTGTACAGTGTTATCTTTTCATGTAACAATAAAAAACTTTATATGTTGTTAAAAATAATAAAACCAAATAAATAAAAAATAAAAATAAGTAAATTCATACTCTCCCTCAAAGTCAAATGTCATTCTAGAACTAATTTGCCAACCTTAATAAAGTTTGGGTAACAAGATCTTCAGAAATATTATTTCAATGGAATATTTTCTCTGTTCCCTTTGAAAATGTCAATAACAAGGCCCACGTGGAGTAGCCCAGGAGGGCTATGCATTTGCCATTTCAAAGGCTTCGCTGTGAGGACAGGGTGGGGGCAGCCTACTGTGCTCCACACTTTGTATAAACATTTCCAAAAGTATTTAGCAGATAGTAAGGGCTTCCATCTGGACCGTGTGTTGAAAAGTACCATGCTGAGCCACCTACCTTAAAAGAGGCAGATGCCATAGCTCTGAGCCCACTGGCTTTCAGAGTGGTGTCTCGCCTCTGTAAGAGTCCCACACAGAGCCTGGGAAGCCACAGAAGCTCACCATAAAGGAAAGGGTTTTCATGTCTCCCAGAAGAAAATCATATAATGCTCAACCTCTGAGTAATATTCAATAGTTTTCCATCTTGCAGCAGGTCTGTGAAGCGGTTTGACAACTTGAGAATTGAGGGCCGGAATTCACTGCTTGTCAGACTAACACTCATCAATTTCAAAAGCTCTGAAATCCTTCCTGATTTTATGCAAGGAAACCGGTGCTGGTTAAAGTGACAGTAATCTTTTCTCTGCATTTTACATCTGAAGACATTAGTTCTTAATTCTGAATTTGAGGTGAAATTAAAAACAGAACAGAAAAAAAAGTAAGGCACAATATTTGTGATTGCTTTTATGAATAGCAGTCAGTTGTTTATCCACTTTTAATTCTCTGTGGAATGAAAAGGACACACACACACAAACATACACACACACATTCAACCTATAAAATGTTTTCAAAAAGCTGTGATATGATGTGTGTGTGTGTGTGTGTGTGTGTTCCACAAACTTCTCTGACTGCTTACAATGTTCTAGTTGAGCAATATCTCAAAGTTAAGGATTTTTAAATGACTCAGATCAAATTATTGTCATGGAGAAGCTTTTAAATTACAGAAAGGTGTGTGCAGAAAAGAGCAGTAACCTACATGATAAATGCCTTTGATTAGTGAAATTAAAATGTGCTGGTGAAACCAAGGAGGGGCTGCCTCCCAGCGTTAAAAGAAGACCCTGGAGTATGAAGGTTTTATTATACTGAGTCAGAGATCAAACACCTCCAAAAGGCCACTACCGGCAAATATCCGCTCACCTACTATAATAGCAGCAGAAAATTTCTTACTGTGGAATCTCTTAAAACATTTTGTTCAGTTTCATTGCATTGGTGGTGTCCTTGATTTTGCTTCCCTTCACTCATGAAACCTTGAATATCACCTTTCCTCTGTTTTGAAGGAAACCACCTGTTTAAACCCTAGGAACTAACCTGGGTGTGGAGCAAGCGTTCTCTGAAATGCTTCTCCTTCACTTGCCTTTTGCTGGCCTCTGCTGGACGTACTTCACCATGGCATAGAGAGCCAACAGAAGTGCAGCGTTCAGAATGAGGTTCTGTGATTTCCACCACCTGCCTTGCCTCTTCTGCCTGGACATGTATCTTCTTTCACTCTCATTCTACGTAACTGTCAGCAAAAATTTGAATCCAGTACAAGCTCAAGATGTGCAAAGTAGCCCTCCGCACAGAAAAATGCAAATTAAAAAAACTTCTAATAATGTGAATTTAAAAAAAATCTGACTTGAAAATTATCTTAGATAAGACATTGGACCTCAGCAGCAATTACTAGAACAGTGGTGTTCCATAAGATTCCAGCTAGAAATTGTACTAAACAGTCTGTCTTTTTATACCTCTTTCTTCTTAAACAACTAATTTCCCTATTCATCCTTATCTCACTCCAGAGACAAATACATTGAGCCAAAGTTTCAGCGTGAGAGTTTACTGCCAAACAAAAAGCTTCCCCTGTGATTTGTGAGGCAACTAGAGGAGGAAGAGCTCCTCATCTATACCCACCAAACGCCAAATTCTTTCTTCTCCTGTACCATTTCTCCTGAACTGCTGTCCATAAAGCAAAGTAAATTTGATGTACACAGGCATTAATAGATTTGTTTGTGTCTAACTGCCTAGCAGCTGGGTCATAGGGTTGGGGAGGTATTCTAAATGTTAACGTAAGATTTCTCACACTCAAAGAGTGGAGCTGAGACAAGACGAAGACTAAGATTTTGATGTCTCAAGTCTGAACAATGCTCCTTGGAACCTGAAACTAAACAGGATACTCAATGATAATAAAATAATTTCAACAAACTGGAGGAAGGTATACAGAAATCTGTAGGTTTAGGATGACTGACGGACAGAAAAATAAATATGTTATAGTGAGACTAGGTCCATATCTTGTAAAACCAGTGGACTCCAAGCCATGGCAAGTCCTTAGCCTATGTATCATTTGAGATACAGCTCATCTTCAAAATGGCGCATATCTGATTCTATAAATATCCCCTCATTTCCCCTCCTCTTGTTTGGCTGTATTTTATGCTTACTCTTAGTTTAACAATTGTGTAATCCCTAAGTGGTCCCCCATAGATCCTGGCTTGCTTACACACAGTCGAATTACAACTCAATATATCCATCCCATAGTGAGAAAATGCTATGCTGCAGGCGCAGCAGAAATTAAAACAAAATTTGGGGAGATTCGCCCTTTGAAAGATCATGGGGTAACAGTGACTTGGTGGGTTTAGAATGAAAGACACCTCTGACTTTCAAAAACTGTATGAATTCAAGAAGTCAAGAGACTAACAAGTCATTTGCTTCTTTCTGGGCTTGGGAGTCCAAGAATCAGCATCTTCTCTTCGACTCCAATAATGCCCCCTGTGGTGGATTGCCAACTGGCGGTCAACTTGTAATGTCCAGCTGAACTAAACTAGAGTGGTGCAAGGTGTGGGAGGCCCACCTGAGTATTGTTGCTGGCAGCATAAGAAGCAGAACTAGAGAGGAAGAAAACAAGCTACTAGGGATGCTAGTAGGGAGATGCTGGTTCTCTTGGACTATTCTGCTGGAGGACCTTGTCATGCTGGCTTTCCTGAAGAACTTGGCCACTCTCTTTATGAAAGGAGCTCAGGACCTTGTTGTTGCTGAGGATGGTTATGGTTCATTTGGGGAAGCTCTGGTCCCTGATTTGAGAATCACTGCCTGGCCCCTGAGGGAGGGATGGTGTACTGCTCAATTGCCTGAAGAAGCTCATCATGTTGGTTGCCCTGAGGGGAGCTCTGCTTTGCTCATCATCAGAAGAGGTCAGGTCCTCATTGTTTCTGGGGATGGCTGTAGTCCTGTTCAGGGGACCTCTCTCTGGTTTTTGCCTTGAGTGTCACTTTTTTGATACAGTTCTGATCCATCAGCCTGACTTCATCCTGCAGACTTTCTAGCTTCCACCACTGACCTTTGGGCCTTCGCAGCACAGATCCATGAAACAGCCCTGCATGAGACATTATCAAGGTCTCTTGAACTCCAGTTGGATCATGGGGGCATTTTTATGCGCTCTAGGTCTTCAGTGGGACTGATGCAGGTCATTACTGTGGGATCCAGACCTTCACCTATATTATTTGGTCTTTAGTGTGTGGACAGATTATCTGCACTCTTTTATGACTCTTTGGGTGAGTATTATAAAATAATTTTATAATTAAGTGTCGTGTATTGTATTATTCCCCTTACAAAACCCCAAACTACAATATTCCTTATTGCATTATAATAATTATGATGATGATGATGATCATTATCTCAATAATGAGAATTCAAGTCTCCACTAAGTTCCACTATTATCCAACAGCTAGACTAAGTGCACCTAAAGTCTTTTATGATCCAAATGTTTGCATCCTTCCAAAATGCATATGTTGAAACCCTAACTCCTGAGATATAACATTAAGAAGCGGGGACTTTGAGACATGACTTATCCACAGGTGAATCCCTCCTGAGGAGGACAAGATGCTCCTCCACCATGTGAGGCTATAGCCAGAAGATGCTGTCCAGGGGCAGGAGGTGGCTCTCCAGGGAACGCAAGATCTGCTTCAGTACCAGTCTCCAACACTGTTTGAAGGGTTACCATCCTCCAAAACTGTGAGAAACAAAGTTTTAGTGCTTACTGTCTATCCAGTTGGGATATTTTATTTTTTATTTATTTTTTATTTTTTTAAGGATTTCTTAATTTTATTTATTATTTTTTTCTTGTTTCAGAACCCTTGTTTGTTTATTCACTCACTTTCATGGTCGGCTCAGCCCGCCCCGAGGGCAGGGCTGGCACAGCATGTGGCGCCTGGGATCGAATCGCAGTCCGTGAAGCCACCCAAGCTTCCCCAAGCAGGCGCTTTAGACCTCTGAGCCATCCCGCCGGGCCAGTTGGGATGTTTGAATAGCAACCCAAGTAGATTGAAATAAAGTTCCAGCAAAACAAGATTGCCAAAGGGAGGAAGGGAAGGAAAGAGGTGGGGAGACTGACTTACAGAATTTGATATATGGTATTTCACAATAAGAACCAATAGTACTGTCACACAGAAAACACAGAACTACGTTAAATTTCTGAGTACTTGCATTATTGCTATGATATTATTGTCAGCGCAGTGTAGCGCAACGGTGAAGAGTGCCAACTCCAGAGTCAGTGCCCGTGGGGCTGCACCACAACCCGTCATGAACTCGCTGCAATTTCTCATCTATAAAGTGGTCGTAAACATATTCCGATGTCATAGGTTTGTTGTGAGAAGCAAATGGATTAATTGCACAGAGCCCAGCACAGCCCAGCATGCAATAATTGCTGCACAAGTTTGCTATCACCATTATTCCACTGCTTACTTATTTTATTTATATTTAGCTGTCAGGATTGTAAAGTCACATTCCTGCCTTGATCTTGGTAAAGACAGATTTCTGACTTTATGTAGAATCCATATGTTTTGGACATTACTGAAAATAAGGGGGAAATTATTAGGATCACAAGGATTTTCTAACTCAAAGTACTTATCTTGGCCCACCGAAAAGCCATATACCTGAGCAGAACATTGGCATTCATAGTAGGAAGACAGAAACTTCACTTTGTGCCACCTTGCTACAATCTCCAAAGAATTCTAAGAATAGAATGCTCCTTCTCTGGCTGGCCCCACAAGTTCAACAATTTGGAAAGTCAAGGGAAGGATCAAAATATCACCTTAAATAGCAAATGAAAGCAACTCACAAGATGTGATGTGGATCAGAAATAAAATTTGGCTGATGCAGTGAGTGGGTAGAAGCATAGGCGCTCTGCATGGTGGAGCAGAGAAGGGATTCTGATCTCCCAATTTCTCCCAAGAAAGAGCGCAGAGGCTGAGCCATGCATGCACATGTGTCCTTACACAATGGACACCTTCCTAAGAGCAGAGTTAATGGGCTGTGAGGATGTAGGCAGAAAATCCTTCACCATGGCAAAGCAGTTCCCACTCATAGTTCCCAGCTTCATCGCATCCACTGGGTTCAGGGCTGTCCTATCATCACGGTGTGAACAAGGCTGTGGCCACCATGCTAAGCAAGGGGTGCGGTCTGCTACCAGAGCAGTCCTATGTCCACATCCTTAGGGAGCTCCCTAACCCTAGCCACAGCTCCTCCAAGATGACTGCTGAGAAATGAGATTTGGCCCCACAAAGGCTCTCACTGGGGTCAACACTATGCATTAATTAAACCAATTCTAGAGTAACTATGTAGGCTCTGCTGAAAATCAACTCTTTCCCATTTGCAATTTCAGCCCTATTTTAGAGTGTGGTTAATTTGTGTCTGTTCAAATGTATAAGCGTAAGATCTGATGTGATGCTCTAGGTGAGCAGGAGGTAAGGAAGACCCTTTACCCTCATATGGACTTCAAAAAATTCTGAAGGAGGCTGGCAAGATAGCTCCATGGCACAAATGCCTGCCTGGCAACTGCAAGATCATGAGTTTGAACCCCAGTCCTGCAAATAAATAAATAAATAAATAAATAAATAAATAAATAAATAAATAAATCTGAACTGCTTGCATTAGCATTTATTATTTACATATAAGATTTAATCTTCAATAAATTTCAAAAAATAAAATTTGTTTACAAATTCTGATGTGCATGTCTTTAATGCTGATGCTTTCAGTAGCTATGAAAATTTAAATCTATTGTTGGAAAACTCCTTAGCTTTCTAGGGTATTTTGTTTGGTTTCATTTTCTTTTTTAATGGCACCACGGGTTGAACCAGATGCCTATGTACTCAGCTACATCTCCCAGACTTTCTTTTTTTTTTTTTTTTAGTGTTTTGAGATTGTGTCTTGCTAAATTGTTAAATTTCCCAGGCTGAGCTGGAACTTAGAATCATCTTGCCTCAGGCTCTCAGAGTGTCAGGATTATTGGTATGAGCCATGTTACCTGGCTCAGTTTTATGAACCTGGTAGCTTCTGTAATTCTCTGAACTTCCTTCATCTTAAAGTAGGATCCTGGTCTCTCTTTTCTGGATTGCCTGCCAATGCTAGGGCTGCAGCCATAAGGCACCACAGACTATGTGGCTTAAACCACAGAATCTCTGCCTTCCCACAGTGATGGAGCATAAAAATCCAACAATAAGCTTGTTTCTTTCGAAGCCTCCCTGCTCAGCTTGAACTTCCCTGTGTTCTGCATCTTCACTTTGTTTTCTCTTTCGTTGTCTATGTCCTAATTTCACCTCTTGCCATGTGGACCTTCATGGCTCTGGGTTAGAGACCAGCCTAAAGAGATCACTAACCACAATCATCTGTGTAAAGACCCTGTCCTGAAAAAAAATCACATTCTGATCATCAGCAGTGAGGTCTTCATGTACAAGTTTGGAAAGTGCAGAGTTTAGTCCATAAGAACAGTGGTGGTGTACAGAAAGAAGACAGTAAAGCATTACTAGAATATGTAGACATTGTGTTGTATTCCCAACATGTAGGGTAGTCTCGGAATCATAGTAAGCACTTAATTAATGTCTGCTAAATTAAGATGAAATAACATAAACTACTCCATGAAGGCTAGCTCCCCGCTTTCCTATCTTCCTTAACTTTCATCTTGGTGACTGATCTCAAATCGTAAACTAGGTCAGTGAGGGCAAAGCTACGGCACACGTGCTGCAGCGAACTGTTTGTATCGTTGAAAGCTCTGAAGCATTCGCCAATACACTTCTGGGTGAATATGTGGAGCTGCTCACTTTTTATAAAAGCTCAGCATGGTGTGGCATGCGGCTTGCTTCCTTCACATTCTTCCAACATGCTCAGCCCAACACCCCACACATAAACCAGCTCCTCAGTAATGCTTGTTAACTGTCCTCATCAATGATGGGTCTGCTCTACCAGCCTTCAGTAAACTCTTCCTTCAGGTTGTTTGTCCTTAGGGCAAGGTAAAAACACTAATTATTATTTATTTTCCACAAAAACTACCCTTCAAGTATAGAAATATGTGATCAAGAAATTGATCCTTATCTTGAAATAAATTAACTGAATGAAGAGAATGTCCTTTTCACCAATGGAAACCAAGAGTCTTCAAAGGCTTTCATTCCATCCACTTTTAATTTCTTCCTATTCAATCTTCTTTATTTGCTCTCTCCTGGCCCCCTGCTGTCCATCCTTGTCAAATCACACAACTGCATAAACTCCAGGAGCTTCTTCCCAACTCTGACCTCTTTGTGGCTCTTGTTCTTCTCCCATCCCCTGGAACTTGCGAGGATGTTCATCACCCCTGTGTTGCTGATCAGTCACTAATATCCTTTTTATCAGGAATAGAGAAGTCTTTAATTGCCTCCTGCAATATCATCAGCACTAGCCTGACATGATCACATCATAATACCAAGAGGCCTATTAATAAACATGTAGTGCTGTGAAGAACTTCCCTGAGCCTTTCCAGGTCATTAAGTGTACATGTGTGTGATGAACGATGAAAGGGAAATATGAAATAGTGATGGCAGCTAGAGGAGGTTACTACCCCCTGGTCTACTTTAGCCACAATAAGAGATAGGAAATGATGCGTGCATTATGTAAAAAATAGGTATATGGTCTACTCATTATTACTAATCTCAAATGCCTGTGCATATCTCACAGGCAACTGGTTCATAAGTAAAACTCAGGCTGAGATTGCAACATTAAATTCCTTCATGTTCCAGCAAAGATGTGATACCTGGTTTGATTAAGTACATGGGGGGCTATACCCCAACCAGGAAAGTTTTCATGCAGATGACTTGGAGAGCAGGTGCTAATCAAAACACATTTCTGTTTGTTGCCTCTTCTGATATATGTAAAGGATATTGTCCTGTGATGATAAGATATTAAGCACAGGCAGATCCTAATTCCAGAAACAAATTATCAAGTCAGGAAAGACAAAACAATTGATTCTTTAAAGCTAAAATCCAATGATAATTCTTATTATAAGGTAAGTGAAAGTTATCTAAGCCCATGTACTGGGAAAAAAATTGTAGCAGTCTGTCCTTCAGACAAAGGACTCTTATTTAGAATATACAAAGAATTTTTAAAAATCAGACCACCAAAACTAAGCCCCAATCCAAAAAAGGGCACCTGAGATGAATATACACTCTACAAATGAAGAGATACAAATGGCAAATAAATATAGGAAAAGATGCTCAATATCACTGGTCATTCAAGAAATGCAAATTAAAATAATACTGAGGTACTATCTTATTCCAGAAAGAATGGCTATCATCAAGAAATAAACCAATAATCAGTAACAAATTCTGGGAGAGGCTGGGGGGAAAGGAAACCTTTTCCACTGTTGGTAGGCATGCAGGCTGGTACAACCACTGTGGAAATCAGTATGGAGAGTCCTGAAAAATCTAGGATTGGAGGTTCCATTCAATCCAGCTGTTCTCCTTCTAGGTATTTTTCCAAAAGAACTGAAATCATCATGCCACAGTGGTATATGTACACCCATGTTTATAGGAACACAATTTGTCATAGCTAAATCTTGGAAACAAGCCAAATGCCCATCAATGGATAACAATGGTATGGTATTTTACACAATGGAGTATTATTCAGCTATAAAAAAAGATAAATTTGAGTCTGTTATTGTTTATGTCTAGTTGTCCCCCCAAAGCCTCATGCAATCATGGGGCGGGGACTTCTAGAGTTTGAGACTTGATTCATGATCTCTGGGATTATGTGTACTTGATCCATGATCACTGGGATTATGTGTTTAAGTACTGATGAGATTATGGGTCTTAATACTGCTGGGAATTATAGGTGTGACCTGAGGCAGATAAGCTAAGGCAGACAGCCTGATGTAATTTAAAGAGAGCCAGAGAGATAGACTAGTACTGTTGTTCTCTGCTCCCCTGGTTAGTCAGTTGCCTCTGTCACAATTGTTGCTGTTCTGCTGCTATGAACTGGATGCTCTCTGCCCTGTTCCACTCAGTCTTGGGCCAATCAAATATGGACTGAAACTTCTGGTAACTGTGAGCTAATAAACCTTTCCTTCCTTCATTTTGAGTGTTGGGTATTTGTCCCAGCAATTAGTAAAAAGTAACTAAGACAGAGGCTTTTGTAGACAATTGCTTCAGAAATTCAAAAATTCCGTGACTTGCAGTAATTTTTAGTTCTACCAAAAAGAGCCTGGGTCACATCCCCCTTCCATGACCTGAGAGGATGAAGCCAACTGCACCACTTCTCACATGAGCTGAGTAGCTACACCTGATCTGGGCTCAGCCTCAGTTTCCTGCCTTCTCCCTTGATTATAGAACTCTCTCACAAATTGTTTCTAAAAATCAAAAGACAGAAACAAATTTTGAAAACATTTGTGGCTAGGAAAGGGAAGTGTGGATTATTTTATACCTAACCCTGAGGAAGAAAGCAAGCAGTGAGGGCAATGGAGAGTGAGAATCCCCACCCACCGCAGCCCAGGTGGAGTGTGCTCAGTTCTCAGACAGTCAAGAAACAAGGTTTCAGGTTGTCAACTGTGGCATGCATGCACTCACCCTAGGCTTTATTTAAAATCTCAAAGGGGAAAATCTGAAAGTTTCGGAGGCAGAACGAAGGTGACATCTACCACAGTTAGAGAGTGTAGCAAGGACTCCCGCTCACACCTCTGCAGCCTGGCAGCCAGCATTTACTCCTGACTCCATGACTTTGTCCAGTTACTCTGAGCAAGTAGCATGAACTCTCCAATAAAAGAAACATCTTAAAAAAAACTGATCCTGGTTCATTGAGCTTCTAGCTTCATGAAGATGCCAGTGGATTTGATTAGTTCTTTGTGTGGTTCAGAAAATTATTTCAGAGCCTAGATGTTAAAACCTTAGACCTTAGCTTATAGCTTTGTTGGGAGATGATAGGGTCTTCAAGGGCCAGGCCTAAAGGGGGTGCTGAGGTTATCAGGCATAAAACCATGAAGGACACATGAGGCCCTAGGCCTTGCTCTCCTTCCTGCTTCTCCCTGTTTCACCATGTGGAAAGGACTGTTGCTCCACAGTGCATGCACGGGTCCAAAGTAATGAGAGCAATTGATTATGGACTGAGATCTCAAAAACTGTGAGCCAACATAACTTTTTTGATTAGATCCAGCAACCAGACCTGGCATCTAAGTGAGACTGCCCTGGGCCCACTGGAAACTCATTCCATCCAGCAACCAGGCCCAGCATGGAAGTAAGACAGCCTGGGCTCACAGAAACTATTAGACCCAGCAACCAACCTGGCATGTGAGACCACCCAGGACAAGCTGGAAATACATGAAACCCAGAAAGCAGGCCCAGTGTGTGAGTGAGACCTCCCAGGGCCTACCAGAAACTCATCCGACTCAGGAACAAAGGCTGGCATGTGAGTGAAACTTCATCCATCAGACAGGCCCAGTGTGGAAAACTGCCACAGAACTCCCTACAGAGAGGCTAGAGACAAGACCTAACCAGCTCATCCAGGAGCAGAACATCTTACCAGAGTTGCACAACAGGTTCACCTCCAAGGGCTGCAGCAGGAAGTAGAGCATAGCAACCACACCCAAGCCACACCCACCTGGACGAGTTCAAACTTGGTAGATCCAGATCTGGCGTTAAGGTAAGAATTTTACAAAAGATCTGTACCAAAGGAGAGAAGGCAGGGCTATACAAAATCACCAAGAGAAGAAGCAAATTTTTTTTTCCTCAGGTCCCTAGCCCACCCAGAACAAATGCAGGGGACAACAGCTTAGAAGAAATTGTAAATAACACACCTGAAATCTCTGGAAATAATAGCATGCAAAGGAAAGAAACAACTGCAGAAAGGTGTAGAGGAAATCAGACCAGAAGTACTTTCTGAAGTTAAAAAAAAAAAAAAAAAAAAAAAAAAAAAAAAAAAAAAAAATTTTAAAAAAAAAAAAAAAAAAAAAAAAAAAAAGAAATGATCACTGTAATGAAAGAAGTACTAAGTACTTCTAAAGAAGATACTGATTTAAAAAAACAGCAGAGAATAAAAAAATGATGGAATCTCTGAATGAGCAATATAGGAAAGTAATAGAAAGCATGAAGCAGATTCAAAGTGCTATATAGGTAAAACTTCAACCACAAACTGCAAAAACCACTTCAATGAAACTGAAAATAGACTTTCAGACCTTGAAAAGACTGTTGCAGCTAGTGAAAAGAAAAGATCTCTTAAAAATAACTAGGATCTGCAAGATGATGCGAAAATGAACAATATAAGACTAACAGGAATCAATACGAAAGAAGGAGACAAAACAAATGATATAAAAAGAATATGGGCAGAAGTAGTAGTAGAAAATTTCCCAAATATGGAGAAACAATCTGATATTCAGGTAACGGAAGCATATAGAACTCCAAATAACATCGATCCAATTAAAACCACACCTAGACATAAAATAATCAAGATCCCAGAAATTCAGCACAGGAACAGTACACTAAAAGCTACTAGAGAAAAGAAACAGATCGCATTGAAAGGAAAACCCATCAGAATAACTACAGATTTCTCTTTACAAACCATCATCTCAAGAATAGCATGGATCAAAGTACTACAAGTCTTACAAGAAAACAAATTCCAACCCAGACTGATATACCCTCTCTTTCAAGTATAATGCAGAAGTTAAGTACTTTCAGGACAGAAACAATGAAAGAATTTCATGATGACAAAGCCAACCCTCCACAGTTTACTAAGAGATATTCTAGAGAGGGATCAAAATGACCACAACTTCATGAAGGAGAAAAAGAACCCATTAAATAGGGCAAATAATTAAATATAGGAGAAAAAGAGGTATACAAAAGCAGTCTTTCAGCTATTCTTTTGTATACAGCAGCAAAAAATTTCCATTTGCATATTCTACAGATGGACATCTCCTGCACCCTATGGTCATGATTCTGTCTGGTTCTACAGGGTGGATATCAAGGAAATAGCAGTAGCTCAGTCCCACAGGTGACACCTGGCCACCAATAAGCAGCGTGAACACTGTCCATGTACACAAGGTATTAGAACTTTGTGCAATATCCTATCCCCAACTGTTAGGACTTCTGATCATTTATTTCCATTCCAGTTTTCATGTTGTTTTATTCTTAGTGATTTTTTACTACCATGGAAATTTTTTCATATTTGATATTTTCATATATGTTAACCTATTTAAATACCATGTGAGTATTCTGAATTGATTACAGATTCATACATATGATACACAACATTCTGGCCTCTGTTGGACTCATGATTTGAATTTTGGAATATTGTTTTGAAATATTTAATTTATTTTAACTAATATTTAATTAATATTCTGAATATTAATCCCAGCACTTGGGAGGCTGAGGCAGGAGGATTGGAGCAAGTTCGACACCAGCCTAAGCTACCAAAGTGAGCTCAAGGCCAGCCTGAACTCCATAGCAAGACCCTGTCTCAACTCAATCAAAAAGACATATATATATATATATATATATATATATATATATATATACATATATACATATATATGTATATATATATATATATTCTGAATATTATTTAATTATAATTTTTTATGATTCATACTGTATCTTTGACTTACAATCTTCTTATAAGACATTGTATGATATTTTCTCCTATATTAGAAACTTAGGAAAAATATGTATGTATACACAAGAAGGTTAGGATAGGAAAACAAACTACTTTGTCTTAGTTCATTGAGAATAAAAGTTTGTACCAATATTGTTTAGACATGATATCAGGTTTACATCTTATCCTCTGAATAATTACTACAAAGACAACAATGTGCACTGTATTAATTACTGTAACCATCCTACTAACTTGTTTTGAAGTTGTTTGTTGCTATTTTCTTTTTTTCTCGTTATAATGAATAAAAATAATTTTTCTCCATCATGTTGATTTACTCAGATACTCATATAGTGACAGAAAGCTACCTGCCATATGCTCCACCTGCAGCACCTCGGCTCACCTTCAGCTGTAGTCACATGTGTCAGTGACTGTGTCTTTGCCTAGACTTTCCATGGCCACCAGAGCACCCTCAGACAAGACACACTGTAATATCCCAAGAAGTCTTCTCTACTCATGAAGGACAGATAGCTTTCAACACTTTACTAGTCCCTCGCCTCTGAATAAGACAATTCTGTGTCATATTCCAAATTGTACTTTAGAAGTAAGTTTCCTGAGAAACAGAAACCCAGTCATCCAAATAGTAACCAACTCATTCATCCATTATTAGTTTCCCCTTCCTCATCTCCTTTTAGTACATTATCCCCAGACTTTCTAAGATTTTTGCCAATAGAATATTTGAACCTAGATCTTTCTCTTGGAGTCAAATTTGGAGGAAATGAAACTAAGATAGAAGTGAAGTTTCTAAGTCTCCTTTAGAAAATTCGTTCTCTCTTTTCCCACACAGTAAAGCTCATAATAAGAAATTATTTTTTTATTTTATTTATTACTTTTAATAAGAAATAACAATACGGTAGTTTCAAAACACGTTAGTAGTACATTCACAATAATTGACACATTGCATATAGTTGTCCTCACAATAGTTATACAGAACACGGGGTGCAGACATGATCTATTTTTTGATCAATATTGGTAAGGAAAGAACAAAAAAAAAAGAAAGAAAAAAATTCTTCTCTTTGAACTGAGAGGAAGTAGTTGTATACATAATCTAATGTTCCTTATTTGCATTGGGTTACCCATGAAAATGGCAACATTGGAGGCTGTTGATTTAAGTCTCTTACAGGTCCTCATATTAAACTAGCTCTGTACTTTATGCCTCATAATTAAGCTTTTCTGCTGGGTGATCAAAGGCAAGTTAAAGTAAGACCTGTATAACAAAACATTCATCTTTTATATCTTCCAAGGTCAAAACCACTCTGGATTAACTTTGAAACCATGTACAGTGCTTTGTAGAACTGTTGTTAGTGTCAGCCATTGGGATGAGTCACGGCCATTGCTTGACCAGTTTGCTTTCTGTGAAAGCCTGAGAGAATATTTTTTCTCTAGGTGACTCTCCTTAGACACGCTATGCTTCATTTATCCCTTAAGAAATTAATTTTCAATATCAGGATTCTATAATTCTCAAAAAGATGAGCATAACAGACACTTTCATCCATGTGGCTAGCCACAAACCCACACCCAAGAGGTAACCTCATAGGAAGTCTGAACTAAATCTAATCAAAAATCTCCCACAAAGTTCATTTTTACTGCCTTCTCTTCTGAAATTGGGCAAAAAGGTTATTGGAAATCTCACCCTTTGCCTTTCCACATCTTAATGGGTGAGAGAAAGAGAAAACGGGAGAAAGAGAGAATAGGTGTCTGGCTATTATGCAGGAATCATTCTGAGCTGACTTTTAAAAATAGAAGCCATAGGAATTAGTTCATCAAGCAGTGAGGCTGAGGAACTATCATGCTATTAGAATCAAGTAAAAAAATGGAAGCCCAAAGTGATCTGCAGTGATAAAGCTCCAAAAGAAAGAAAACAAAATCAATCTGACACGGAGCAGGAAGGTACATACTACAGTGAGGAGACAGAAGTGGATCCGAAGGACCATGGCAGAGACTATGAGCTCTACAATACACATGCCATGAGCTACAGAGACTAATGGCTGAGGTCCAGGACCTGAAGAGCAGACGTGGCAAGGATGTTGCAATTGGAAAGAATGGAGGATCCAGAGCTGTGTGCATTTCTTGACTCTAAATAAACTTAACCAATTAGCCCAAATCATGCTGAAGAAAAGAAGAATTCAGACCCATGAGGCAAAGCAAAAACTAGATTCCTATCACCTGCAGCTACAGAACTTGCTGTATGAGGTGCAGAAAGAGATCACCAGATGGCTGGAGTTTAAATCAAAGCATGAAGAAATTGCTCTGGTCAGTTTAGAGTTTTACAAGGAGGATCCAGAAGACATCAGCAAGGCAGAAGTCACCATAGGAGACCTTCATCATAAGACACTGGCACATCTGGACTGGAAACTAGAGCAGTGGAAAAGACTGGCCAAGAAATACCAAGATTCCCTAAACAACAAGGTGAAGATCCTCAGAGAGATGGAAGTGAAGAAGGAGTATTTGAGCAGCCCTCAGCCTTGGCTCAGTAGCATCATGCAGTCTTCCCTCCCAGTGCAGGAATATCTGTTCATGCCATTTGACTAGGCTCACAAGCAATATGAGACAGCCAGACACCTACTGCCTCCCCTCTACATGGTCTTTGTACAGGCTACCAGCTATGGGCATGCCTGTGATAAGACCTGGTCAGTGTCCATCAAAGGCAGTGTTGATGAAGCAAAGGCTCTGTTCAAGCCTTCTGTTGACTCCCCAGATGACAAGAGTGACTCAGATGCTGAGGAGGAGCAGGCTACGAAATAGCAGCTACCCACACTGGGCATTCAGTTGGATGACAGGCTCAAGAAGGTGCTAAAGAGGTACGTTGGTCCATCATGGTTGTCCTGAAATGCAAAGATAATATCATGGTTCACCTGGCTTTCTACTACTTCATGAACCTCAATGTCCTGATGGTGAAAGCCAAATGACCACTGCTACAGAGCTGATCAGCCCCATCAGTGCAGGAGACTTGCTGTCTCCTGACTCAGTGCTGAGCTGTTTGTTTGTGTCCTGGCAGTCATAAAAAAAAAAAAAAAAAAAAAAAAAAAAAAAAAAAAAAAAAAAAAAAAAAAAAAAAAAAAAAAAAAAAAAAAAAAAAAAAAAAAAAAAAAAAAAAAAAAAAAAAAAAAAAAAAAAAAAAAAAACTCCAAATACAGACAATTGGTATCAGTTCGATAAAGTTTTCATTTTCACTTTGAGAAACTATGTGTTTGACCTAGTTTCAACTGGAGGCCTCCACTTTCCCTAAGAGCAACCCCAGAACGCAGTGATTGCTGACCACTTGCTGAGTGCCAGATACATGGAAACAACCATGGAGCTGCTGAAGACCTAGGTGCAGTCCCATCTGGCCCTTCACAAACTGCATCCCTGGAATATGGCATTGTGCCAGTTTCCAGCGATTGCCAGTACCTCCTTCCTGCCAAAGTTGTCTCTCACTTGGTGAGGTGGGTGACAACTGCCCATGAAGATTATATAGAACTTCATTTCACCAAGGACATTGAGGAGGCAGGCTGGCTGGAGACACCAATCTCCACTACATGGCACTCACTGAAAGGGCACTGTAACATCCTATATCTCAGTGGTGCCCTGAATTTTCTGCTCAAGGAGATTATGGGGCCACAGAAGAAAGGGATTGATGATGCAATGATGTATAGTGTGCCTAAGGAGAGTCACCTAGAGAGAAAACATTCTCTCAGGCTTTCACAGACTGCAAACTGGTTGAGTAATGGAATGACTCATCCAGATGGCTGACACTGATAAAAGAGCTACAAAATGCTGTACATAGTTTCAAGGTAAATCCTGAGGGGATTTGACTGACCTTGTCAGATATAAAAATTACATGTTTTATTATATAGGTCTTATTTCAGTTCGGCCTTAACCACCCAACTGAAAAGTATAATCACAAGGCATAAAAAAGCAAAGTCAGATTAGTATACTAAGCTGTAAAATGCTCAAGTCAGTAGCTTCTGACACTGACAGTTCTGCCAATAACCCACTACTATTATGGAATATTTCTCTATCTATACAACCACTTTTTCCGAGTTCAATGAGAAGAAATAGTTGTACCAATAGTGTTTAGAAGAGTTATCATGTCTGCATCTTGTACTCTGAACAACTATTATGACAGCAACAATATGCATTGTATCAGTTATTGTGGCTGTCCTACTAACGTGTTTTGAAACTATCTCAGTGTTATTTCTTATTAAAAGAAAAAATAAAATATATAAAAAAGAAAGGGCACAACCAAACTCCAGGGTGCCATGGTATTGAATCCTAGCTACTCCTTCACCCCTCTGATTTCCAGCTCTGTCTGAACTGGAAAGGAGAGAAAGCTAATAGCAACCATGACAATATTGGGGCCATGGAGAGTGAGGTCAGCATGTGCTACAAAGAGCTCTGTGGTCCTCAGCCCAGTCATCAGCTCTTTACCACCAGCTGCAATGGCTGTGCATGCTCCTAGACATCTACCTGGTGACTGAGAAGGATGATGACACTGTGAAAGGACCCAAGGAGTTTCCCCAGGAGATGTGTCTGTAGCTTTTTAGGAGTCCAAGCAAGGCGAAGCCACTTAAATATAACCCTCCTCAGGGATTCTTCAGTCATCGCTGACCTCCCACTCAGCCACTTATTTCCCCCAAGATCTTGCCTCAAATACCAAGCTTCTGCTTTCTGCTTTGTTCACAGGGGCTCTTTATAGTCTTCAAAGAGAGTAGCCAATGAAAATGTCACACACACACACACACACACACACACACACACACACACACACACACAAAAGCCATAGAGAAAACTGTGAAAATAATACAAGTTACTCTTTTGTAAGAATTTGTAGTGTACATATCTATAGAGGAAACAATCATTTGTAAGACTATCTCCTATTTTAACAAGAATTAGAAAGATGATCAAATTACTGCGTAATGACTAAAATCTGCACAGCAAAACTTACCCTTATTTACCAGGGCTTTCCTGTTCCCTCTCGCATTGCTGGCCCCTCCAGTCTTTTTTCTTCACCCAGTTAAAAACTGACTTCACCTCTTTGAGATTTAGTCATGTGGCTGCCTATCTTCCATATATCCCTGAGATATATGCTAGTGAGTATCTGTTCCTCTCGCTCCTGTTAGTCTGTCTTTTGTTATGGTGGGGGCCATTTCAGCTGAGAATTAGGAGAGAGAGAAAATCGTTTTCATGTATGGTACTACAGTTTGAATCCAGAATTGCGTTATACTGCTGAGCCACATTTGCAGAATTCTTTTACAATTTATTTTGAGACAGGGTCACACTGAACAGCCCAGGCTTGCCTCCAACTTGTAATCTTCCTGCCTCATCGTCCTTTGTAGCTGGTGCTATAGGCATATGCCTCCATACAGGTCCAATGCATATACTTCAAAAGCAAACAACTAATTTGAGGATAACATCATGTAATACAGCAACTATTTTGAATTCCTGTTACTCTGTTTAATGAAATTTTATGTCACTTCTAATGTATTTTTTTACTATTCTGTATTCTTAAAAAAAGAAGAAGAAAAAAAAGTCCCCAAGGCCACAATATATCTGCCTGAGTTTCTACAAAAACTGGATTTTTCTCAGAGAAGAGTTATTAAAAGGATAGAGACCAATCCAGTGGACTAAAAGCTTAATCTTCTGTTCTATGGTTATTTTATAGCTGTTTCTTCACATGGCATTTATAGAATTTTGACTTCAATTCAAACTTATGTGGCTTCTATACTTAAAAAAAATAAAGTTAAGAATTCATCTTACTATTTCATCTTTATGGAACTAAAAACAATGTTATCCTCTCTAAAATAGGGTTAATAATAATCCTTAGCTAAAAAAAGATGTAAAGATTAAAAATATAGTTTCTCAAGTGTAGAAGTACGTAGAAAACAGAAAGTTCCCAATTGGTATGATCAATAGTGTTAACATCATTATTAATTATTTTAAAGGAGAAAATTAGTTTGAAGCATTGTTTGGCCATTTCAGATATTATTATTATTATTATTATTTAATTATTTTTTTTCTTGTTTCAGAACCTTTGTTTATTTACTCACTCATTTTTATGGCCGGCTCAGCCCGCCCCAAGGGCAGGGCTGGCACAGCATGTGGTGCCGGGGATCGAACCGAGGTCACTGAAGCCGCCCAAGTTTTCCCAAGCAGGCACTTTAGACCACTGAGCCATGCCGCCGGGCCCCATCAGATATTATTCTTTTTTAATTAAAATTTTATTTATTTATTTATTTATTTATTTATTTATTTATTTATTTACATATAGTACAGTATTTCAAAACCAGAAAAATTTAATAATGGTTATATTACATATTTTCATCATTGAATCAGTTTAGATTAATAGATATCGGTGTACAAGACTGATCAAACTATTAAACATTAACACTTTCAATAAACATTATTTCTTTTTAACAGTTGACACAGTGCATATTGTACTCACAGTAGTTATACAGAGCAGAGTGTGTGGGCATGACACACCTTCCTATTGATGTTGCTAAGGAAAGAAAACAAAAAAATCTTCTCTTTAAATTAAGAGGAAGCAGATGCATACACAGTGCAATATTCCTCAATTGCAGTGGGCCATCAGTGAAACTTGCAACATTGGAGGCTATTGATGCAAGCCTCCTATAGCTCATCTCACCAATCTAGCTCTGCGTTTCATGTCTTGTAATTAAGCTATTTTGCTGGGTGATCAAGGACAAGTCAAAGCAAAACCTGTATAATAAAACATTCATCTTTTGTATCTTCCAAGGTCAAATCCCCTCAAGATTGACTTTGGAACCATATATAGTGCTTTGTAGAACTGTTGTCGGTGTCAGCCTCCGGGACGGGTCACGGCCATTGCTTGGCCAGTTTGCTTTCTGTGAAAGCCGGAGAGAATGTTTTTCTCTGGGTGACTCTCCTTAGACACACTATAGTTCATTAATTCTTTTTCTCTGAGGTCCCATAATCTCCTTGACCAGAAAATTTGAGACACCTCTGAGTTGTAGGATATTACAGCACAGGTTCTCTTATGTCCTGAGTCCTTATTATTGCAGTATTACTTTATTGGCTAGAATTAACAATAGTGTTTAATTTTAACACACAGGTTTCATCATAGTAGAATGTTTCAGAAATCTGGATACAGCCTATATGGTTAAGTATTGTTGCTGACCAAAGGATAGCTTAAAGGAGAAAGGACTTGTGTTAGTTCACAGTTTCAGAAGTTTTAGTCCATTGTAAGCTTGGTCCAAGGCAGGAACAGCAAAATGTCAGCCTGTGGCTGAAGAACCCATAGGTACCAGGAGGAGAGAGCAGAGAACTCACAGAGATAGAGGATAGCCTTCAGCAACAAGCACACTTCCAGGCCATTACCCATGTGCCCGCTTGTTTCACCTCGAAGCTCATTCAGGTCCTCATGATGCAGTTGACTTAAACATCTGGTTCTGAATATGGCACTGACTGGGGACACCTTATATTTAAGCTATAGCAACAATCATATTTCAGTGTCTATATCTGAAATTTTTAAATGTATTCTGTTTCTTGAAAAGTTATTTTGACATTGATAGTACAACTTATAATAATAACATCTTTGCTATTATTTACATCCCCCAGATTGGCGTGTTGGAATCTTATGGTTCATATGTCAAGATCTTTTTCTAAAATATTTTTTATTGTTGGAATTTAACAATGGTTATATTACATATTTTCATCATCAGATCAGTTTAGATTAATACATATAGGTATATAAGATTGATCAAACAACTAAACATTAACCTTTCTAAATCAACATTGCTTTTTTTCTCCTTGACCAGAAAATTTGGGACACCTCTGAGTTATAGGATATTACAGCACAGGTTCTCTTATATGCTGGGTCCTTATTGATGTTGAAGGGCTAGGGCCAAAATATTGGCTATCCTTATAGCCCTTCTTTTTCTCCAATTTTTGGTCTGTTAACTTACATTCTTAACCCTCCAGCAGAAAAAGCTTTGTGATACTATTACTCTATAACATAGGTACTTGAGCTTATCATCACTGGCTTTCTGAGTATCAAATATCTTTGACTTAGCTTGGAAATGATATTTTCTGATCATCATTGATATTCTAATAACTTTCCATACAATGTGATATAAGCAGTTACACAATTTTGACACAGATATTTGGAAATTCAAGCAAATACAAAATTGTAGCCTGTCAAAAATATGGTATTTGGCCCAGTCTCTTATTTTCAAGTACTACTCTTGAGAGAATGACAGTAACTGAGTTTACACCAGGAGCAGTATATATCAAAAAGACAAGAGTGACATGTATTCCAAACATAGTTTTAGCGTTACATTGTGCTATAATCAATATGCTGAACCTTTTGAAGGTTCTTCAGACCAATATCTGATTCATCCTATGTACATAAGTGTATGGTTTTTCTATTGATATGTTTTCTACTTCATCTGCTTCCAGTCACTTCGTTGTTTAATCCATAACACATTCAGCTGTGTTATGCCCTTAAGTTCTTGTTTTCTTCTTTAAAGTTCTTATATTAGGGAGACTATACGATATTTACATATATAGGTCTCGTTTATTTCACTAATGAGTATATGTTCAATATACATCCATTTATATATGAAGTCTTCAAACTTATCATTCTTTATGGATGAGTAGTATTCCATTGTATAAAAATACCACATTTTTTTTAACTATTCTTCAAATGATGGGCATTTTGGTTGTTTCCAAGATTTGGCTATTACAAATTGGGCTGCTATAAACATAGGTGCACAGATATCGCTATGGTATGAAGTTTTCAGTTCTTCTGGCAAAATTCCCAGTAGGGGGATAGCTAGATTGAACGGAACTTCCAATTCTAGTTTTGTAAGGATCCTCCACACTGCTTTCCACAATGGTTGCACCAATCTGCATTCCCACCAGCAGTGGAGAAGGGTTCCTTTTTCCCCACAGCTTTACCAGCATTTGTTGCTGGTTGATTTCTTTATGTTAGCCATCCTTACTGGGGTGAGATGGTATCTAAGTGTTGTTTTGATTTGCATTTCACGAATAGCTAGTGATGGGGAGCATTTCTTCATGTATTTGTAGGCTTGCTGTATTTCTTTCTCTGAGAAGAGAGTGTTCATCTCAGATGTCCATTTCTGGATTGAGTCTTTGAATTTTGGGACCCTAATGGTTTTTAGTTCTTTGTAGATTCTAGATAGTAGACCTTTGTCTGAGTACTTGTTAGTTATAATCTTTTCGAAATTTGTGGGTCGTCTTTTCACTTTGGTAGTGATTCCTTTTGACATGCAGAAACTTCTTAGCCAGAGGAGGTCCCAATTGTTGATGCTTTCAAGTGTTAAACGTGCAGTTTGATTTCTGTCCATGAACTTTTTGCCTACTCCGATGTCTTCAAGATTTCCTCCCACTTTCTCTTTCACGAGATTTAATATTTCACTTTTAATATTTAGATCTTTAATCCATTTCGACTTTATTTTCGTGCATGGTGATAGACTAGGGTCAAGTTTTAGTTTTCGGCATGTAGAGAGCCAATTTTTGCAGCACCATTTGTTAAAGAGTCTGTATTTCTTCCAGTACACATGTTTGGCCCCTTTGTCAAAAATAAGGTGGCTGAGTGTGTTTGTATTTGCTTCTGCATCCTCTAGTCTGTTCGATTGATCTTCAGGTCTATTCTTTTGCCAATACCATGCTAATTTTATTACTGTAGCTTTGTAGTATAACTTTAGGTCAGGAATTGTAATGCCTCCTGCCGTACCTTTATTGCTGAGAATTGTCTTTGCAATTCTGGGTCTTTTTTGGTTCCAAATAAATTTTTGGAATGACTTTTCCAGCTCTGTGAGGTATGTATTTGGATAGGAACTGCATTAAATCTGTACAACAATTTAGGGAGTATGGCCATCTTCACAATGTTGGTTCTTCCTATCCAGGAGCAGGGAATATCTTTCCATTTCCTGAGATCTTCTAAGATCTCTTTTTTCAGAGTACTATAGTTTTCGTTGAAAAGGTCTTTTACTTCCTTAGTTAGGTTGATTCCTAAGTATTTCATTTTCTTCGCTGCTATCATAAAAGGTACTGCTTCTCTAATTTGTCTCTCAGTGTGTTTGTTATCTATGTAGAGGAATGCCACTGACTTTTGTGTGTTGACTTTGTAACCTGCTATGTTACTGAATTTGTGTATTAATTCCAGTAGTTTTTTGGTGGAGTTCTTTGGGTCTTCTAAGTAGATTATCATGTCATCTGCAAATAATGAAAGTTTTACTTCTTCTTTACCTATTCTTACTCCTTTTATTTCTCTTTCTTGTCTAATGGCTGTAGCTAGTGACTCCAGAACTATATGGAATAGAAGTGGCGATAGGGGGCATCCTTGTCTTGTACCAGATTGGAGAGTAAAAGACTTCATTTTTTCCCCATTTAGAATTATGCTAGCTGTTGTATTGTTGTAGATGGCTTTTATCAGGTTGAGGTAGAGGCCCTCTATTCCAGTTTTCTGTAGGACTTTAAACATGAATGAGTGTTGCACTTTGGCAAAGGCCTTTCGGCATCAATTGAGACGATCATGTGATTTTTGGTCTTGGTTCTGTTGATATAGTGTATTGCATTTATAGATTTGCATATTTTTAACCATCCTTGCATCCCTGGGATGAATCCTACCTGGTCATGATGTATAATCTTCTTGATGATTTGTTGTATTCTAATGGCTAGGATTTTATTGAGAATTTTTGTGTCAATGTTCATGAGAGAGATTGGTCTGTAGCTTTCTTTCTTTCTTTTTTCTTTTTTTTTTTTTTTTTTTTTTTTTTTTTTTTTTTTTTTTTTTTTTTTTTTTTTTTTTAATCTTTTTAAGACAGATTCTCACTATGCAGTTCAGGCTGGCCTTGAGCTCACTTTTTTAGCCCAGGCTGGTCTCCAGCTCGCACAGATCCTTCTGCCTCAGCCTCCCGAGTGCTGGGATTACAGGCATGAGCCACCACGCCCAGCTAGTTTTCTCTTTTAGTTACATCTCTTTCTGGTTTTGGTATCAGTGTGATACTTGCTTCTAGGAATGATTTTGGAAGGATTGCTTCTTTTTCAATTTCATTGAAGATTTTGAGGAGTATTGGGGTTATGTCTTCTCTAAATTTCTTGTAGAATTCAGAGGTGAATCCATCAGGTCCCGGACTTTCTTTGTCGGTAGGCTTTTTATTACATTTTGTATTTCATTGGCTGTTATTGGGTGGTTGAAAATTTTAATATCTTCTTGATTCAGTTTTGGTAATTTGTACTTTTCTAGGAATCTGTCCATTTCATCTGTGAATTCAATTCTGTGAGAGTAGAGATTCTCAAAGTAAGTATTTATGATTCTCTGTATCTCTACTGGGTCTGTAGTAATTTCACCCTTTTCATTCCTTATTGCTTGAATTTGAGTCCTTTCTTTCCTCTTTTTGATGAGGTTAGCTAGGGGCTTACCAATCTTATTTAATCTTTCAAAGAACCAGTTTTCGGCTTCATTAATTCTTTGAATTGTTTTCTTTGTCTCAATTGAATTGATTTCTGCTCTAATCTTTATAATTTCCTCCCGCCTTCGGGCTTTGGATTTCATTTGTTCTTCCGCTTCTAGTTGGTTTAAGTGTTGTGTAAGATTGTTTATTTGTTCCCGTTCTATTTTCTTAATGTGTGAGTTCAGAGCTATGTATTTCCCTCTGAGAACTGCTTTCATTGTATCCCACAAATTCCGGTACGTTGTGTTTGAATTTTCCTTAAATTGTAGATACTGTTTTATTTCTTCTTTAGTTTCATCTGTAACCCATTGGTTGTTGAGAAGAGTGCTGTTTAGTTTCCATGTAGTCCTGGAATTCCTATGGTTTCTTTCGTCATTTATTTCCAATTTGATTGCACTGTGGTCAGATAATATGCATGGGATAATTTCTGTTTTCTTGCATCTACTTAAGCATGATCTATGGACTAATATATGATCGATTTTAGAAAATGTCCCATGTGCAGCTGAGAAGAATGTGTATTTTGAGGTGGATGGATGGAACACTCTGTATATGTCCACTAAGTCCAATTTTTCAAGTTCTGATTCAGTTCTGCCACTTCTTTGCTGATTTTTTGTTTGCTTGACCTATCTTTTTCAGATAAGGGAGTGTTGAGGTCTCCTGTTAAGATTGGAGTATTGGATATCAGATTTTTCATGTCCATTAAGGTTTGTTTTATATAGCTTGCTGCTCCCATGTTGGGTGCATACATATTTATGAGTGTTACCTCTTCATCATGAATTTTTCCCCTAATCAGTATGTAGTGGGCTTCTCTATTTCATTTGGTCAGTCTTGGTCTGAAGTTTAGATTGTCTGCAAACAGGATTGCTACCCCTGCTTTTTTTTTTTTTTTTTTTTTTTTTTTTTTTTTTTGT
>PVJA010005865.1:64438-76683 GCA_004027025.1 Myocastor coypus | reverse complement strand
AGGGGCGCAGGGGCTTACCCGCAGCGGGTGCGCAGGCTCAGCTCCCAGCGGTGGGGTTTGGGCTGGCCTGGGACAGGCTATGTATGTATACATTTATGCAGGCCGGGCATGGTGGTGCACACCTGTAATCCCAGCACTCGGGAGGCTGAGGCAGGAGGATTGGTGTGAGTTGGAGACCAGCCTGGGCTACAAAAGTGAACTCAAGGCCAGCCCAACTGCATAGCAAGACGCTGTCTAAAAAAAAAAAAAAAAATATATATATATATATATATATATATATATATATATATATATATATATATATATATATCTGCAAATGGGCCTCCTGGTTCAGGCCAAGTGATGCCTTTCCTTTTCCTTTTCTACTGGAAAACTCCAGTAGCAAGACACTAATGATATTATTGCTGAAAAATGGGAAATTTTTTCACCCTGGAATTATCTGCACTAATAAAAAAATATGGAAATGTACAATGAATCAAAAAGTAACTAAGAAAAAAAAAACAAAAAAAGTAACTAAGAAATGTTTTTCTCTTTTTTTTGTCTTTTTTTTTTTGTCTTTTTGAGACAAGATCTCTCTATGCAGTTTAGGCTGGCCTTGAGCTCACTTTTGTAGCCCAGGCTGATCTTGAACTCATATTGATCCTTCTGCCTCAGTCTACCAAGTGCCGGGATTACAGGCATGTGCCACCATGCCTAGCCAAGAAATGTTTTTCTTACATGCATTTAGTATACTGCAAGGCAGTAATCCTCAACCTTTTGTCTACCAGAGTGAATTTATGGAAGAAAATTTTTCTATAAATTGGGGCAGGAGCTGTGATTGATTCAGAATGATTCAATCTCATTTTATTTATTGTGTATTTCATCTCTATTATTACACTGAAAATATAATGAAATAATTAAACATGCCATCATGCTGCAGAATCAGTAGGAGGTCTAAGCTCATTTCTGTGCAACTAGACAAGCCCATCCAAGGGTGATTAGAGACAGCGACACTTGAAGTGTGTGGCGTATGTGCAGTCTCCTCCATAATCTCATTTTAGCCACTATCACTGCAGAAATCCCTGCTCACAAAGATAGAATGTCGGAGATGGAAACAGGCTCTTAGGTGCTTTTGTGGAAGTCTCTTGTTGCTTTGTCCTGCCTTTCATGAGAACATATGGAAAGTTTAAATATCAATATACTTTTAAGGATACTTCCATTTGCAATGTGAAGCAATTCATCTTCTTTTAACGTGGCTGAAGTAATTTCACCTGATGAGTTAAGAAATGGGTTGTAAATCCATTCTTTCTCAGTTTGGGGGCCGTTTGTATTTAGGAAATATCTGTTTTTGAAGACTAATATAGTTGGCTATGCACCAGCTCTGAAAAAGAATGTCCTGCTTTAGTCTCTTGTAAAAATCTCTGCTAGTGTTTGAAACATTGTGATTCTGAGTTCGGTTTTGAATGTAGCCACTTTTTCTTTTATCTTGAACATAGCTGTCATTATCTCCTGAAATGACAGAATGAATTCATTGGACAAGTTGTACACATCACACAAGAAAGCAAATATTAGAATAAATTTTAGGTCTCACTGAAATCGTAGCCAGCAATGATGAGTTTTTTTTGTTTGTTTGGTTGGTTTTTTTTTTAAGAAATACTTGGAATGGTTCTTGTAACTCAGAACTACTTACAGTGACCTTCAGTGATCTTCCTTTGAAAAGCCACCTCACATCTGTGTGAAAATAAGTATGTGTTTTGTGGCCATCTTTTCTCAGAGATGAATAGACACATGTTACTGATGTGTTACTTTAATATGTTTAATAGTATTAATCACATCCTGCAAAATTTTAAGTTTAGATGACACTTCTGTTTAACCAGCACTTATCTATGTATTATTATTTGACCCAAGAAGTGAAACCAGAAATCTCAGCAGCTGTTCTATCTCCTATTCTGTCAGTGGATATACTGGCACAATGCACAGTTGCTGATATGTAATCATTCAAAGACTGGAATAGTTCTCCAGCTGTGTTGTTAAGGGGCAATAAAAGTTCACATAATATGTTTATGTACAACCTCTTGAAAAAAATATATCACACAAAAGTAAGCATTTTGTTGCCCCGTCATCAACATCAGTAGACTTCTCAACCTGGCTCTGCATCATGGTGGCTCAATACACCATAACAATTGTGTCTCAATCCCCTCTGCTTTTCTTTCTTTCTTTCTTTCTTTCTTCCTTCCTTCCTTTCTTTTTTTCTTTCTTTCTGATTTTAGGAAAGGGTCTACAGGGTGTTCAGGGTCTCATTACTAGATTGGACTCATAGTGATCCACCTATTTTCAGCCTCTCAAGAGCTGGGGTTACAGGCCTGCGCCACCATGCCCAGTCTCAATTGCCACCCCAGACTCTGCTTTTCATCAGTCCATTTAGTTGCAGTGTTTTCTGAAAGAGAAGCACATGCCATCTTTTGAACCACAGCTTCTTCCAAAACTTCATAACCAATGCTCTTACCAGCAGGTAGCACTAACACTTCAACAACACTGAGGGGCTTCTTGGCTTTACCAATGGAGAAGAATGATGATCTTAATGCAGGCACATTCAACGAAGTTGTAGCCTTCAGTAGTTGTGTCTGTTCTTCGTATTCCTTTTTTTCTTTTGTAAAATTTCAAAGATTTGTCTTTTAATACAGGGTACTTGGGCTCCATATGGCAAAATGTGTTCAATGTTTCTTAGCTTTGCTGGATAACCACAGTTATCTACTTACTATTACTATTGAATGTGATCATCTTTAGCAATTAATCCATAATTTAAGCAGGACTGTCCATATTTGAATAGAGCTTTCTTTTTCTTGACAGTCTTAGTCTTTCGCTGTCATATACTATATACCCCCCTATCAAAGGAACTCTTCAGCATCAGTTCCTTTTTACTCATCTTATCGAGGGTTAGTCTACAGACTTAGCAAAACAGTAGCTGAGACATTGTACAATATGAAAGCAGCTTTAAATATAAATGAAGCTTCACCCACCCACTGCCCACCCCCAGGTCCCTGACTGAGGTTGGAGGCCTCTGTGATAGAGAAGCTCATTGTTTAGGAGCTATTCACAGAGGTTCAATGAGTATAAATGAGCTTCCTGACCTACTTTCTATGGCTGACAAAAGTGTTATAATAAGTGAGCATCTTATTAATTTCTTTGTGAGAGCTAGTCAGAGTGCATAATGACAGTACAAGTAGTGTATCAGCTGAGGTCTCCCAGGTCTTAGCTCCTGCCTACCACTTCCAGTGTCAGAGGCTCTGGACTTAAGTCCTAGTGCCAGAATCTCAGACGGGATTATAAGAGCAAAAACAGAGGAGACTGTAATAATCAGGTTTTCAGACAGGTGACATAAGACACTCATTTTATGGTATTCTCTCTGTCTATAATAGATTATAAACAGTGTCCTAGATAAGAAAATAAAAGGAATGCCATGTGGTAGTTCTTTATGCACCCCAAAAGGAACAGCCAACAGATTGACCAAGGTCCAGGGTTTTGGCATTTTGTAGGGCAGCTCATGCTGTACTAATATGTTCTGTTTGATGTAAATGTGTAAAGTCTTAGAAATATGAACTCCTCTAATGCAAATGTTTCTAGAATGTGTGACCCCTCATTAAAGAGCTTACCTATAATAAAATAAATAATAAAGGACTATTCCATCCTAATAAAGTCCATAGACTCCTTAGTGGTGGAAAAAGTTTTTATAAAGAATTAGAAAAGCACGAGAGTTGGATGTTAATTTAAAAGCAATAATTATAAGCAGGAGATTGATTTTAATAATATTTTCCTCACTCTATTAATCTTTCATCATGTTCCAGCCTTCCATATGTGAAAGTTATGTCCTATAAATAAGACACCAATATCAGAGACTAGTATTTGAAACTGAAAGGCACAGAAAGTCAAACAAACCTAAAATGGATTATAATATGTGTTATTAGCACAAGGTACATTTTAACTTCAAAATCTTCTATAGTCTTAGCAGCCATCTTCTAGGCTGCTGAGACAATGTTAGGGTCTAATAGGTGCGAAAAGTAGATTTAATGAGAAGTTTAACTGTTAGACCAATGCAGAGCAAGAGTATTTTGATCTCCACTTTGAATGTCAAAATGGCAATCTGCATTGATGTAGCTGGTGCTGTTTCTTTTTCTCAAAACCACCAATTCAAATCTCATGAGGAAGACATCCTATCCCTAATTCAATCACTTTAACCCTAGTTTCCTAGTTAGTTTGTATCTTCCTTCTGTGAACCTAAACCTCCAGACTTGTTAAGCATTGGAATTTATTTCCTGTACAGTCTTAAAACTGCGCTGAGGAGGTGAGGTCCTTCATGGTCTCTCTGGTCATCTCAAAGGCCACTTCTGCTTATTGTTTATTTTCTTCCTGGTAGAAGAAGATAAACTAGTTCTGAGTCTTCTGTTTTTGTGGCTCTCTAAAATGGCTCTAAATAAGCCTATCCGTTTGTTCTCTACCATGTCGCATCTCAACACTTTTCACGTCTCCAAATCAGGAAGAAAAATTTCAAAATACTACACAGTGCCCTCTAAATTGATTTAATGTCAAGAAATTGAGTGGGATCCCTGTAGACTGACATAGATAAAGATAATACATATAGAAGAGAAAGATGCAAAAGCTTGAGACTTGGGACTTTAAAATTTGAAGGTACACTTGGAAGAAACTTCAATGAGTATAAAAGAGAAATAAAGATAACTAAATAAAATATATTAAGATCAAGAAAAAAAATGGCTTCTTGAAGACAAATATGACCAAGGATGCCATATGTGCCTGAGAATTCCAAGGCAATGTAATTCAGACAAAATTAAAGTCTTGAGGACAGATAAAAAAGAAATGATTCACTTACTGGGATGGGTAACTCAACTCACAGTGTGTATATGGGGAGAAGATGAAAGGGAGCAGTTTGCTTTGAAAGGTTGCATTGAACATGATGTGAAAACTGAGTCCATGACAAGCGGATGAAATGTCAATGTAATTTTGCTTTCAAGATAAAGTTTCACACAGTGCTAAACCATATTTGCTAATCAGGTAAAAAAAATATTTCTTAAAAGACAATATTTGATCTCACAAAGGAGGTGGTGGGATTGCAAAAGCAGTGCCTTTTATTGGGATGTTAAGAATAGAAAGGTTAGGTGTGTACAGAATAAGAATATGAAAAATAAAAACAAAAGAAAAAAGGAATAAGAATATGAAAAAAAGGAAAGAGTAGAATGTGAGTAGAGGCAATAGGTGGGACCTTACCTTGCCACAGGAAATGAAATGATTGTCTTCCTGTGTGACTGTTGGAAATGTTATCTCAGAGGAGCAGATAAAGATTATTTACTATAAAAGTTAAAAATAGTCAGATGCAGCAGCCAGGGTTCGATCCTTGGCTTGCCATGAGCCCCAGGCACACTGAGACAGTGATCGAGACGGGGTGTGGTGGAACGCGCCTGTAATCCCAACTCTTGGGCAGGCTAAAACAGGTAGATCATCATGAGTCCAATCTACGTAGTGAGACCCGGTGGAGCCTGTAGACTTTTACTGAGAAAAAGTAAAAGTAAAAACAAAAATTAAAATAGTGCATAGATTTTAAATAAGTGAATAATCATGGGGTGTGCTCCCCGCCCATGGGATCAGAGATCACTGGAAAAGTTTCCTGGAAAAGTTTCTGGAAAAGTTTCTCTACTTTGTTTACATAAATCGTTGCAAAAGCATAAATATTTTAGTAAGTGTTTTTATATTTCCTCATAAATAACAATCACAAACTTTACTTAAGCTGGACCTAAGGACGAGAATGGATTTTCAATAATTGTCAGAAAAGCTGAACTCTTTAATATAGGCCGGCTCTCCCAGTGTGGGTTACAGCTAAGAAAGTAAGCATGAAATACCTAATCACAATACCAAAACGCTCTTGGTAATCCGTTAAGGCTTTGTAGCACATCTGTTCTTTGAAGGCTTCTGATAAGGGCATGGGAGGCCAATTGGCATTTAGGAAAACAACATCAGGGTATTTAAGAGATTGATTCTAATTAGGCTCAAAATTCCTACATGCAAAAAGATGCTTCTTGGATAAAATATTATTTAGCAAGTTCAGTACTTTACTGGTAAGACTCAAGTCCAAAGGGGTTAAACTTACTCTTGAGTATGTAATTCATATATTTTCAAGAACAGATCTATGAAAATAAATAAAACAAATAGTTAGAAGATAGAAACACAGCTTTTTTTCCTACACTATAAATCTTACAATACTTTCAAAATCTTCTCTTTAGGTAGCTTTCCATACGACCTATGATGTATTTAACTAAAATGGATTTTTAAAATTCTAATTTAATCTTGTGTATAAATGCATGACTGCTACAGAGAAAAGCCTCCCTGAGCTTGTTGACTGAGCAGTGATTACTATAGTCTCAAGGTCACCTGCCCAGCTGATGTCAATCAGAACAAATCCTGCCAATGGAGATCCTGGTGGGATAAATCAGGCCTATTTACCATGCTGTGCTCTGCAGGAAAATGGCACTTCTGTTATGAAAGGTAATGATATAGTCAGAGTGCACCATAAGGTCACAGAAACACCAAAAGCTGTAGCCCTTAGGATGTTACTCAGTGAATTCCTAACTCATGTTTTCTACTGTGACCTAAAAGTGTACTTTGTTAGAAACTTGGATTCTTCCCCTACCTCTAAGTGAGTATCTAGAAGCTTGACCTTCATTTCATAAAAAACTTTGAGTCAGATTTCTTCTCCGGCTTGCCATGATGTCATGTTGAGTCATTTAGGGAATGTCTGTATACAAATGGTAAAACAAGATTTATTAGCCCCAAATTTATCTAACCTGTATCATCTTTCAATCCTGAGGTTTCTAAAATAAGAGATATACATGAACATTCAGCTGTTCACAGAAGTCACCATTGGCCCAAATCAACAGTCTCTTGGGCCCCAGCAGATTCCCCCAAGACAGAGAGGGCTCAAAGTAAAGATAGTGATCTCACTCCTGTCAGGTCATCAGGATTTCTTCACAGTTACAGAACTAAGGCTGAAATAATGATGGATAATATCTCAGCTCTCCATAGCAACTGAAAAGCTAAGCCCTGCTTTGATGAGGTGTGAGGACACTAGGATGATCTTCATCAGAGCTGTGCCAACCTTCTCTTTCTCTTACTTCACAACTAAAGCTCTTTCCTATAAACTTATGCTGAATATCTGTTTTAATTTCTGTTATTACTGAAGCAAGGAGCCATGCTACTAGCTGTGGCCAGCAATGCATGGGGTTTGCTGAAAGTTTGAAAATTCAGACAATAATAATGAAAGTTACTCTTACTCTATTATCTAAAATAACCACTTGAAACTACTATTGAAATTGAAACCAGGGTTCAGCTAGTACTGATAGGTGATTATGTCAAATGACATAGAACTATCATTGAAAGCTTCATCAGAATTTTGTATCACTCAGATGAAAATATTCTTGTGGAATGTTAATACATAGAATTGTTAGGCAAAAAATCATTTTCTGCCGTAATCATTGTCAACATACATCCTCGTATTCAGTGAATTATTTTTTTCATTTGTTTGTTTGTTTGTTTGTTTGTTTGGCGGAACCAGGAATTGAACTCAGACCCTTGTGTCTACCAGGCTAGCACTTATTCTATTGAGCGGTTTCCCCGTCCCCTCCAATGAATTATTATTAAATGATGTTGCTTGAAAGGCTTCCAAGTTTATTTGAAGTAATGTTATTGAACTCTGGTTATCAGCTTCTGAAAAGATAAACTTATTTTTAAAATTTATTTCCTACTTTTTTGGTCTGTTGAAACAATGCTGCACTGAAGACATAGCTTGGCAGTCTAAGCACATGTCTGGCAAATGCAATGACTTGAGTTTAACCCCTGGTACCCCATGATTCACTGGCCCTACAGCAAACTGTCCACTGAAACAGGGTATGGTGGTTAATGCCTGTAATTCCAACACTGGGGAAGCTGAGACAGAAGGATCACTGCAAGTCTGGCCTCTGCAGTGAGACCCTATACAAAAGAAAGAAAGAGAGAGAGAGAGAGAGAGAGAGAGAGAGAGAAAGAAAGAGAAAGGAAAGAAAGAAAAACAGAAAGGGAAAGAGAGAAAGAAAGAAAGAAAGAGGGTCACTCACTTCAAGATTTTTCATAGTGAAGTAAAATATCCTAATAAGTTCATGCCTTATAATAATCTAAAGAAAATTTGTTCTTTTGTTTTCTGTAGTGACTTTCCCCTTGAACCTTTTTTGCTACAGAGAAAGTGGACATTTTACTTTATGAAAAGTCTATTAAATGTAAATCAAATGTGGAATAGCTTTTGTAGGCACATAGCTCTCTGCTTTTTCATGTCTCTTTTTCATATAGGTGACTTAGAAACCTTGTAATTCTATTTTTCCAGTTAGTTCATAACCAGTGTACTGTAAATGGCAAGATCTGTTAGGGAATAGAAAAGGAAACATGCATTTTTAGCAACATAGAATAAAATAAAATTTTTCTCGTACTATTGTAATTGTTTTTGTATTTTTATTAAGGGCCTACAGGGTCCATAGGTTCTGCGCATGTACACTGGACTTGTAGTAACCTGCCTGTGTTCAGCCTCCCAAGAGCTTGGGTTACAGGCATGCACAGTCTCAACCCTGGGGATGGGTCTGACATGGCAGGCGAGGGATTGAACCCCAGCCATGCATTTGCCTATCAGGCGCTTTATCTACTGAGACTATTGGAATTTTATATATGATAAACACAGAAATATCATCTTCAGAAATCTAATGTCAATCATAGTTTTAAGGCATTGTTACGTGTCCTAAAAACCAATGGAAATGATCAAAGAGTGTTATTGCCAAAATAATCTTTTGAGGCTTTTTTCTACTGAGCTTTTATTCTTTGTTTAAGATAACTTAGCACCAAAACAGTGAAATAACTTGGATAAATTCATTCAATTAACATGATTTAATGCACAATCAAGTTCTTATAACTTTCAATAATTCATTATGATTTCACAGGGCAAATCCTTACAAATTTGGTGCAATAGGAATACAAAAAATGTGTTATACAACAGCATTACTTATAGAGGTGAAGGTTAACCAAAACTGATTTCTCACGAGCTGGTCTCCCAGAGGAGCTGGCAATCTGCATGACTTCAAAGCAACTGCTAGATTACAATGTCAAAGTTAATGTTGAGTACTGGGTAAAAATCCCACAGTTATAGGGGCTGGGGAAATAGCTCAGTAGAATAAATGCTTGCCTCATAAGCCAAGGGCCTGAGTTCAGTTCCCAGTCCCACACAAACACAAAAAGAAATAGCACAGTTAGAGGTAAAAGTCAAGGTTTAATTCAGTCCTCAATCATAGAAATATTGACTATCTCATTTTTCAATTTAAAAACCCCAAAGCTTAGGGCCAGCACCACCACACTACAACTAATGATGTTGTGAACACCCATGTGATGTCTCAGAATGCAGTAGGCAGCAAGGAACTTGCACAACTGCCTCTGCTTCTGGAAGTCCCTGATGTGTGCTTTAGCTTTGTTGCTCAATAGCCACTGATTAAGTTGTGTTACATTAGATATAAAACTTGGGATGTTGTAGTTTAGATCAAAAAATTTCCTTAAAATGTAAGGTGCTCAGAAACAGGGTTTTTAGAAAGTGATTTAATTATAGCACATTGTATCATCAGTGGATTAAAACACTACTGAAGTCATAGCTGAACATTCAATTAAGAGATAAGGTCAGGTGAGAAGTGACAGATTACTGGGTGTTCGGACAGAAAAGGTGTGTTCTTGTCCGAACTTTTTCCCTTTGTCTGCTTCTTGGACCTTCCACCAGGCCCTTCTGTCATGCCATTAAGGCCTTGCAGCCAGTCACCATGAACTGAACTCTTGAAACTATGAGATAAACATAAATCTATTATCTTAAGCTGAGATGTCAGGTACTGTGTTGCAACAAAAGTAAAGATGATTAATGTTGTGGAGACACCTGCTGAAAACTTTTCCTGACTTTACACAGAAGTTAAATTGTTACTATTCACAGATGACTATATACTCTCCAAAGAAAACCCCCAAAATGCCACCAAAAGAATCCTGGAGTTAATAATCACATTCAGTTGTATGGCTAAATACAAAGAATACAGGAAAATCAATAAATATCATTCTTGTACACAAACAACAAATTTTCTGTGAGAGAAACTAGGGAAACAGTGTCCTGCATAATAGTATACAAAAATGAAATACTTAGGAATCAATGTAAAGAAAAGAAATAAAAGGTTATATATTAAAAATTGCAATACTCTGAAAAAGGATATTGAAGACAACAGAATATGGAAAGATATCCCTTGCTATGGATAGGAAGAAGCAACATAGTAAACATGTCTGTATTTCCAAACAATTATACAGATCTATTTTAATCCCAACCAAAACAACTTTAGCATTGTCTTAGTTACTCTTCTTTCGATGCTGATACAAATACCCAACACCCAAAGTGAAGGCAGGAAAGGTTTATTTAGCTCACAGTTACTGGACATTTTAGTCTATATTCAGCTGGCTCTGAGGCTGAGTGGCACATGGCAGAGAGCAGCAGTTCGTGGCAGCAGAACAGTAAAAAGATGGTGACAGAGGCAACCAACCAACCAGGGCAGCAGAGAACAACAAAGAGAGTCTGTCTCTCTGTCTCTCTCTATATTGCATTCAGATTCTCTGCCTCAGCCTATCCAACTTAGACCATGTCCATAATCCCAGAAGGACTCAGATCCATAATCCCAGTGGATCATAAGCCAAGTCTCAAACTGTAGAAGTCCCTGCCCCATGATTGCATGGGGCTCTGGGGAGACAACCAGACGTAAACCTTTATAGATACTCTACAAAGAAATAGAAAAAATATTTCTGGAATTCATCTGGAAGCAGAAGAGACCTACAAAAGATAAAGCAATCCTGAGCAACAAAGGAAAGGCAAGAGGCATCCTAATCCATCACATGAAATTATATTACAAAGCTACAATGATAAAATCAGTATGGTATGGCCACAGGTGCTGGACCAGTATAGAAGATGCAACACACTATAAACACACTTACTCACCTTATCTTTGGCAAAGGGACCAAACATATCTGCTGGAAGAAAGATCGATTCTAACAAATGGTGCTGAAAAAGCAGGCTCACTGCATTCCAAAAACTTAAAGCTAGACCCATGTCTATCACCATACACTAAACTTCAGTCAAAATTGATTAAATGTCTAAGTATTAAAAAATTTACTAGAAGAGAGAGTAAGGAGAAGTCTTGAAGACATAGTGTTAGGCAAAGGCTTCATGAACAAGATGCAAAATGCATGGGAAACTCTTCAAAGAATCAACAACTGTGATCTCATCTTACTAAAAAGCTTTCACACCTCAAAATAAATCAGCAATAAAGTGAAAAGAGATCTTGCAGAGGGGGGAAAATGATTAGCCAATTATCCCTGAGACAAAGATTTCATATCTAGAACATATAAAGAATTTTTAAAAATCAACACTCCCCAATTCAAAGACCCAATCCACAATGGGCATCTGAAATGCATAAGCACTTCTCAAAAGAAGAAATACAATTGACAAATAAATACATGAAAAATGTTCAAAATCACTGGCCATTCCAGAGATGTAGATGCAAACACGGGGATGTCATCTTAATCCATTATCGTCAAGAAATCAACCAATAACAAATATGGCAGGTCTGTGGGGAAAAGGAGCCCTTGTCCACTATTGGTGGTAGTGTAGGCTGGTACATTCACTTTATAAATAACTCTGGAGATTGCTCAAAAAACTGGAATTAGATGTCCATTCAACCCAGCTATTCTCTTCCTGGGTATTTTTCCAGAAGAACTGAAAATATCATACCACAGTGATATATGTGCACTCATGTTCATAACAGCATAACTTGCCAAAGTAAAATCTTGGAAACAACCAAATGCCTATCATCAACCAAGGAACAGATATAAACGGTGTGGTACTTTTGTACAATGACATATTACTCTGCTATAAAGAAGGATAAACTTGAGACATTTATAGGTAAATGGATGCAGCTTCAATCCATACTTACAAATAAAGTAAACCAGTCTAAAATGTACAAACATTGTATTGTCTCCCTAGTTTAAGAACATAAAAGAGTAAATAAGACCTCAAAGGTACAACAGATGTTGTAAAACGGGAAGAAAGTGCTCTAAAGGAAAGAGAAGCTGGAATGAGAGAAAGCAAAAAAGAAGGAATAGAAAAAATGAAAATA
>PVJA010005865.1:0-64338 GCA_004027025.1 Myocastor coypus | reverse complement strand
CTGATGGTGTGGAGGGCCTAGTGTGACTCAACATTTAAAGGATATAGAAAGGGAATTGCAGAAGGGTGGTCCCTCCCACTTCGTCTGAGGAGCTCAGGTCTTTGCAGCCAGTGAGGAATGAAGAGATGCTTGCTAGACACCACAGCTGCCACCTTTCTCCTTGCTCTTGCCGTTTTCTACCATCATGAACTGCTGCTCTCTGCCAGGTGCCACTTTTCCTTAAAGCCAGCCCAGGATGAACTGAACCCTCCACAAACCGTAAGCTAAAAAGATCTTTCCTTCCTTAATTCTGGGTGTTTGGTATTTTGTCCCAGCAACAAGAGAAAGGTAACTGAGATTATCTATCTATCTATCTATCTATCTATCTATCTATCTATCTATCTATCTATGTATCTATCTATATGATTTGATAGACAGACCAGTGATTGCTGTTAGCTCATTGAAAGAAGAGCTATATGCCTGTTATTTAATCAGTTTTTCATGCCTATCTCTTATATTATGAGCATCTACTTCGATTATAACAATGTACAATGTACTGAACATTGTTGGTCTCCTATAATCTTGTTTTGAAATTTTATGCCATTATTTTTATAGTTTATTTTTGTCTTTTTAAAATAAAAATGAGAAGTTAGAACTCTTTCTGTTCTCATGAAATAGGCATGCTGATGTAAAATTTCTTTTAATACTATGCCAGATATCTTCTATTGAAATTTTGACTTCTCTTTCTTGAAAATTTCCAGACTACATCTATATGGAGTCTAGAAAAGAATTCCTCAGCTCTCTGGGTTCCAAATGGTTTTAGTAAATGAAATCCCCTAAGTGATTGGAGTGGACATGAATCAAGTACTTTATTTTCCTGGCCTCCTTTCTGTAAGATCCATGTTAGGCTGGCCTGGCCTCTTGGTTTCATGATATTGCTCTATATGGCATAGCCCCCCTACCTACCCCATTAACCTCTAGCTTCACTGTTTCTTTAGGCTACTGCCACTGTTGACATTAGCTGTCTGCACCATTGCTGTTGACTTCCAGATGCTTTTATTATCTTGGTAATAATTCTCTCTGCAAATAAACAGCTGTTTAAATGTCCTAATTAAATGTGCTAAATCTTTCCTTTTGTGACCCTGATAGATACAAACTAAGATCAACATTAGGATATTTTAAAGAACATTAGAAAAGAGGAAAAAAATCTTGAAAAAGGCATAATGAGACGAACCTAAGGGGGGAAAAAAAAGCCTCTCAAATGAATCTATCTGAGTGTGCCTATCCCAGTTTCCTAGAATTTCAGAATTAGGAGCTTGCAGCCCTTTTAAAGCTAGGTGAAGGGGCTAGAGAGATAAGCTCAGTAGAATAAGCACTTGCCTGGCAAGCGCAAACGCCTGAGTTCAATCCTTTGTTCAAAAATAAATAAATAAATAAATAAAAAGGCAAATTAAGCGAATCAAGTGTAAATGATGGCTCATATCTGGCTAAGAAGTTGAGCACAGGCCAGCATGTGTAAAGCCCTGGGTTCAATACTTAGTACTATAAAGCATAAAAAGTAAAAGAAAGCAAAGAGGAAGGAAGAGAAATTCATCTGTGTTTGAAAGATCTTTATTCTTTGTCATCTACATTAGCTAATGGTAGCGCTGTACAAGCACAATATAGATGAGCACTAACTGATTGTTGATTTAAAATGTTTGGATAATTAATCTGCATCTGCCTTAAAGATTTATATGTAGGCAGATCATCCATATTTATATTATTTCTAGAAAACATGAACTTCATTGCTTGTTCTTATTACATAGATTAAAGAAAAGTCCAGAAGGAAGCTCTGTAGCAAGTAGTATTTGTGAGGAAGGTCTTTAGCTTTATTGATTGGTGATGGCTCATGTAAGTCAAATCACAGCAGACTCTTGACGGTCAGCTCCAGTTCTAATGAAGAGCCAGCTGGGAGGGAGCAGGCACAGAGTGCAAGAGCAGGCTTCGATGATGGTTAGCAGTGAACCCGCTCCTCAGTGGGTTTAGACCTCAGAATCAGATGACATGAAAATACAGTCTGGGAGAACTTGAATCTTCAGCACTTTGGTGAGATTGCCTATCTATGCTTAGGAAAAAAACCTTCCATTTATTTATAATTTTTATTGTACATAGTCGGAGTTTTGAAAAAGAGAAAAACCCTACTAAATATTATCGGAGTAGGAAGGTTTTCCTGTCATGTTTTGATAAAGTATAATGAAATCACTCCATTTTGTGAAAGCAATATTAAAGGCACTCAATTTTACTGAAGTTATTTATTCTTTAATATCAATGAGGACAATTATCCTTAAAACCATTAAAAAGCAAAGAGATTGCACATAAGACCACAAATACATACAACTGTTAGGTCCTCCATCTCCTTTTAAAAATCAAGTATCATACAAAATTGAAGACTTTACAATTTAGTCAAATTCATATAAATAGACAGATGCGCTGACAGCTCAGGGACCAGCTTTCCTGCAGACAAAGTAGAGAGGCGTAGGAAACGTTATGCCTGCTGAGTGATACCTCTGCTTTAAAGGCTATTCTGAGTTTCATTTCCAGTTACTTCTCTTGTCATTAGTGCAGTCTTCTGACACAGATCTTCTGAGGCTTACATTTTCCTTTCATTAACCTACAAAACAAATTTTACAAGTATTTCTTGGGTAATCTAAGAATGCATTTGCATGAAATTAATATTCTACCTCCCTAAAATATTACTTCCCTAAAAAAATGTTTGCTGTTCTATACTGAAATGTACACAAAAACTTTGGAAGCGAAGCAAAATATATGAAATCTTTATTACTATGGCATTAAAAATCAAATGTTCATTTTTTTTTCTCATTCTATTAGGGAACTACATGTGGACTTGTTAGCTGATCAGTCTTTAATTGTATGTCTATTCAATAGCTTTATTCTTTCAACAGCCCCACAAAACTCAATAAACCAATTTTAGTAAGATCTGGAAAGTGATTTTTCAAGAGGCATAAACCACTTCTACTAGCAATGTGTGAGGCACCCAGAGGCAGTCAAGATTGCAGAATCATACAAAGTGAGGTTTGGCATTAGAATCCATGCAGTCCTGCCATTTGCTCACTTAACTTCAGGTAAATCATTTAAGGTACTTAAAGGAAACTAGTACAGAAAATAATGTTCTTAGATAGGACAATGGCCTCACTGGAACAACTTGTTCTTAACATCAGCTTCAAATGTGAAAGTTAATTTGAATGTTTCTAATGCTTCTAATATACCATAATATTTAGCCATTTTGAAGAGCTTGCCTTTACATAAAATTGACTTATTTGAAAATCTATTTCATTTAAAATTTCTCATTCATTATGTGAGTCACTTTATCGCCCTGCCTGTGAGGTGTGCGGAGATGGAGACTGAGACTGGGCATGGTGGTGCACCCGTATAATTCCAGTGTTTGGGAGGTTGAAAATGGGAGAATCACTATGAGTCCAATCTATGTAGTGAGACTCTGTAGACACTGTAGACCCTGGCCTAAATTAAAAAAAAAAAAAAAAAAAAAAAAACTTGGGTGTGAAATATGATGTATTTGGTGCTGGTTAGATTGGATACAGTTGTGAGTCTTCCAAGTGGTGATGGCCCAGAGTGCTGGATCCATGGATCAAAGCTCAGAAGAGCAGCTTGGAAAGGTGAAGGAGTCTTGAGTCAGCAGATTACAATAGGTGATTGCATTCTGCACAGTGAATGATTCTCTCCAAAGTATGCTTGATGAGATAAGAGAAGTGATACAGGAAGTGACGGAGAAGCTTTTAGAAGTTTCAGTGATAATAAAGAGCCCCATGTAGCATGAATGCCTAGACTGAGAGCCACTGAACTAGGGAAGCATATAGGGCCACTGTAAATGTGTGGTGAGCAAACTAAGATGGTCTTGCACTTCCACCCATGTTTCCTCTGGAGCCAAGCTCTGGTGGTCCTCCTTTAGTGAATGAATGATGAGAATAAAAGAAATATATAAGCGAAGCAGGAAAGGCAGTAGTACATGGCTGTGAGTCACCTAGTTTACTTTCACAAGGAACAAAGCCTACTTAGTTGGTTCCGATATTCCAGGGAGACCCAATGGAACTACTTCCTCTCCTTGATATAAATCATTTGGGCTGCAAAAATTGTATTTTCAGTGTGTCTTCTGGCTCTTTTCTATTCTCTGTGTGCAGCTAACCAAATTTTTCCGTTTATTGCTTCTAGGGATTAGGCCTTTTAGGCAACCATTGGAAAAGTTGGAGCCTGCATGGCTCTAGTTTGGTTGATGCTGATTGAGGAGCTTTAAAAGCTTTCTCCCTAAAGGAAAGAATGACCATTTTGCCACAACTCATCTAGGAGCTCATGGGAGAGGTTAAAATGGTGGGAATGCTAGGAGATGAAACAAAATGTGGGGGGAGCCAGCATTTTGTAGATAATAGAATGATGCACCATAGTCACATTTCTTGGTGCTGACACAAATACTTGACACTCAAAATTAAAGGAAGAAATATTTATTGGCTCAGTTTGTAGAGGTTTCATGTCATTTTTGGCTGACTCAAAGGCAGAGTGACATGGCACAACAGCGCTGAAGAGGTTAAACAACTCGAAGCAGCAAAGCAGAGAAGTAGCAGGCAGCAAGCAGTGACAATGAATCCCAACAGCCATCTTCCTGTTGCTCATAGTCTGCCTAGAAGACCCACTTTTAAGGCAGGTGTCACTCACACCGAGGAAGAGCCTTCTCATTGTCCACTCCCAGGTCACTGCTAAACCAGTCAGTAGACTAATTTGGTAATCAAACACTCTTAATCTCAGCATCACACACTGTAGATCCAGCCACATCTGAAAAGCCCCACCTATGAGTGGATGAACCTCACTTATGCATAGATAAGACACAACCCATACAGATGTGTTTCCAAATATTTTTCAGCTAGGAAACTATAGCCAACGACTGACTATCTGAAGCAATTTGGACATGTGCATAGAGGACACTTCTTATGGGAAAGCCTGAGAAGGCGTAGTAAGGGAAATATTAATATCAAGCACTGAAAGAAAAGAATGTATTACTAGAATGGATCATTATCAGTGTCGAATATTTCTGCCAAGTCAGAGGACACAGAAGCTTCAGTTGGTAGATACAAATTCTTGTGCTTTTTTGAAAGATTAGTTTTCCAGTAGAACCACTCATTTTTCTATGCATTTGATTTTGGTTCAATGGATATCACCAAAGGGTACCAATGCTCAGTATGTAGCACAGGGTTGACAAGTACATAATTTCCTTCAGCGCAAGAATGTCCTGGAAACCAAGCAAGACCTATGTCCAATCAGATCCATGTCAGGTGATTTGCCAGAACAACTGGCAAAGATCTAGAAACCTGGAACTTTTATATTTGAGAATAAAAAGTGCTTTAAAAAAAGAAGCTTAAATTGTTTTCCTGATGCTGGTAATGAAGATACCCGGTCATTATAGAAACAGAATAGCAGGAACCAGGCTTAATGGCAAAGGCTGCTGGTGCCCTCAGTTGGAACGGTGCTGTTGTGAGGCACTGCTGGTGGAAGCTGATGTTTCGCCACTGCTGGTTCCTTCTTTCTCCTCATTTCTTCAGTTTCACATACTTTAAAGGGAGGAAAGAAGTAGAATGAAATACTCAGTGGAATCAGGGGAGAAAGCATAAAATAATGCTGCAATGTGAAGCCTCATTACTTACTCTGAGCCTCACGAGTGAAACAGGTTTCTTACATCAGAGAGGCTTTCTCACTCCTGTAGTCAAACAGATCCCTGTCCATTTTAATCATTTGTAAAATATACATGATCATAAAAATGTCTTCATTTTTACTTTGTACTCCGCCCCCATACTTAACTCTGTGCCACATAAATAATGTACTTTGGTTGTAAATAGTTTCATTTAAGACAGCTCCCCTACTTGAACATGGAGTAGCCCACAGGAGTTACTGTTTGGACTTCTGCAGAAGGTAGGATCCTTCTAATGTCCAGAAAAATGTTACATTCAGACACAAGTCTGAACATGCTGATGACTGTAGAAAAAGTTATGTTCATGATCAATTCCATGAAGTTTTTCACTTTATCATAGTTCTTCACGTGCACTTGTAATAAAACTGTCAGCACAATCCTAATTTCCTTTGACAGTATTTCTCATATCAACTCTTCTTTGCTACACAGAATATATTATAGAATGCAAGTGTGTACTATTTCTGCTTAGAATACGGTAACACCGCGCTAATTGTTCTTTGTATTTCCAGCTATTATACTCCCAACTATCATTAGGTGAGTAATTGCAGCATTAATTAACTGCCCGAATATCAATTAAAGCAGTCAGGAAAAGACCACATTTCTAAACCTCATAGAACTTCAGCTATTTAGTTCTTTCTAAGAGCACATAGTGTGATGTAATCTTGACTGTCAACTTGATTGGCTTGAGAGTCACCTAAGAGACTAGTAAGACAAATGTTTGTTTGTGCTTGAGTAGGTCATGTTGTGTGACCTTGGACAGTGTGCCGGTCCCTGAATCCTTCAGTTCTGGCTCTCACCCTGTGCCCTGCTTCCCAGCTGTCATAAACTGAGTGGCTTTCTCCACATGCCCTTTTACCAAAATGATTGAGCCTTAGAGCCAGCTCACCATGGGATGAAACTCTGGGTCAACATAAGTCCTTCTTTAGCCGGGTGTGGTGGTGCACGCCTGTAATCCCAGCACTCAGGAGGCTGAGGCAGGAGGATCGGTGCGAGCTGGAGACCAGCCTGGGCTACAAAAGTGAGCTCAAGGCCAGCCTCAACTGCGTAGCGAGACCCTGTCTCAAAAAGACAAAAAAAAAAAAAAGTCCTTCTTTAATTTGCATGAGTAACACATTGTGTCTCCACAATTGGAAAATGACCAATAGATATGACTGTCTACTTGTACTACTAGTGTACGGTTTTGTCATTTTATTACTCATTTTTTATTTTGAATGCTTTAAAGTTGGAATGATGTCTTTTTTCATTTTCTGTTGTAACAAAATGAGAGTAGGAAAACTGCATAAAGAAATAACCATTTTATTGAATGGTTTTCAAGATTGAAAATTTAAAAACATAGCGTCAGCACATAACAGACTATGACAGGAAGTGGAAAAGCAAGAGGGTGAATGCAAAATATTAGGCAGCTGCATTTTACAATAGCTTGCTCTCGCAGTAGCTAATTCAGTCCCTTAAAAGCAAGAGCTTAATAACCTTATCACTCTCCTAGGTCCCAGCTCGCACCACCACCAAAACGGCAATTAAATTCCGAATTCTGAAACTTGAGTTTCAAAAAGGATAAACTCTGTTTTCAAATCATGCAGATGGTCTTCATGGGAGTATCTCATGAATACAGCAATTAATTAGTGTCTAGTTATATTCCAGTGCACACCATGTGGGACTTGAGTTCTGTGTTTTTGGTTATCGCCACTTAAGGACCCAAGCAAAGCATGTAGTATTTAGATCTCAGATAGTTTATAGGTTCCAGCAAATGCAGTCTTCCCTGGCTTTGCTTATTTGTATAATCTCATAGAGCAGGTTATTATGGGAAATAAGGACATTCTTGCTGTTGTGTTTTGAACACATTTTTAAACATATAAAAATATACAGCACTTGGGCACTGTTAAAGATGTTATAAAAATAATATGTATAATTTAATGTTGGCTGAAACAATGTTTCTTAATATGAAAAATAGAAATTTCCATTGAAAGAAGATAGTCTAATAGGAATAGTCTTTTTAATCTTATTAACTTTATTTAAAATAAAAAATTATATAGCATACTAAAATTATAGACAAATATTGAAATGTGAAAGATATATAAAGAGTGAATTTTAGAGAAATATTGCTGAAATGAATACATAGCATGAGATTAGTAATAGATTGTACATTGTAAATAAATTATTTACAAACTTAAATGAATATAAAAATAAAAGTTGCCTAAAATAAAAATGAAAGAGAATTTACAGATCAGTCATATAGTAGTCCACTCTCTGCCAAAATGAAGAAACTTATATTCATATACTATTCTTGCTTTACTTCTTGTAAGATAATAATGAACATTGCAAGCTTTATAAATTCAGAATGTCTACTTGTGTGTATTTTTCAGTGAACTTTCATTTAGATATAATTTTGGTTTACTAGTAGTACTTTAAGAAATGATTTTGAAACAGTAAAGAGAAGGCATTTGCAAGATTATTCTCCCCTGGAAAAGGTAGGGGTTCTTTTGTTTCATTTTTCACAACGGACTGATATTTTTCACTTTCTTCAACTTCTAATTTATGATGTAATTGTTATTCATATCTGATATTCACATTTACCTGAAAAAAACAGTGTCATATCTTTTTTAAACACTTCTTTATAGTTCAAATTTTTAAAGAGAAATAACAGTTTTCAAGGCCTATATTAGAGCTATTGGCACTACCCTCTAGTAATCATCTCATTAAAATTTATTGGCAAATAATTGCCTCCCTTATGAAAGGATAATAGCTTAATCGGTTCAGGCTGCTATACCTAAGCGGCATCAACAGTTCTCACAGTTTCAGGCCCTTCAGAGTCCAAGATCAAGGCTCCAGCAGCTTTGGTGTCTGCTAAGCATGTATGCTGCTTCACAGACAGTACCTGTTCCATATGGTTCACATGGTGGAAGGGGAAATCCAGCTCTGGGGGCCCCCTCCACAAAAGGGTTCTAACTCCACACTCTATTCATCTCTCAAAGGCCCCACCTCCTAATACATCACCTTGGCCTTGGGATTTCACTGTAAAATTTGGGTGTGGTTGGGGGGAGGAACACAAACATTCAGACTGTAGGAATTAGAGAGGAATGTTACTTGGCACCCTGCATGGAAACTCAGTAATGTGATTCAATATTTTATGTAGAATTATTACCACCTAGAATTTTTGACTCTCAGTAATGAAGTAATCATCCAAGTGGCTTTTTAAGAGAAAATTGTGGGCCATCAAAATAGCTCAGAGGTCTAAAGTGTCTGCTTATCCAAGCTTTGGCTACATAGAAGGACTGGCTTGAGCCTTGACACCACAGGCTACACCAGCTCTGCCCCATGTTGAGCCGAGCTGGCCACAAAAAATTAAAAAAACATAATAATAATAAAACGGTATTTAGAAGGGAAGGGAAGGAACTACTAACCCACATTAAAATTTAGCTGTAGAACTGTCAGCTATAAATGGAAGGAATCATCTATGCTCTGAAGAAATATAACATTTTTGAAGGATATAAATGACTTCTCATTCCTATAACATAAACACATAAACAAATGTGAAAATATTACCTTCTTTTTTGTCAATTATAAAACGTTTAGAGGAAGTTTTAAAGAATAGAATGTTTAGTATAACAATGAGTAGCCTGATATATGTCAGCTCACTAACAATTGGCTAAACTCATCCTGGAGAACAAACCTAGATATTCAAGTGTTTCAACTCAACTGCTTTTTCTTTTTGTTTGAGAAAATAGTTTTGCCTGAGCACATTTAAAGACTGTTTCCATAACCCTCCAAACCACTTCTGGAAAAGATACATTTTCTTTTTTGTCTTGCCATTCAACAGAAAACTGAAACACAGAAAAATTGCATATTAGCTTATGGGATGTCCACTATTAAGCATTAGAATAAGTTCAAAATTTATATCTGAAATTTAAGTGATACTCTGAGATAATATTCACTTATTAAGATTTTCAGAGGGACTAGAATCAGAAATTAGTAAATATGTTTTTCTTTCTTTTGGTACTTGGCACTAGCTTCTCTGTTACCATTATAAATTTGTGCTGAAAAGCCACAGGCTTATCTTGACTTATTCAGAATTGTAATGGAATAAAATACAATACAAATACAATAAAATACAAATCAGCTGATATTTCCAAGAGACAGTGGCACACTGTGAATATCTTAGAAAATAGAAATTGTTTCCCCGAAGGTCTATAAGCTAGAACCCTGAGATCAAGGTGGCTACAAAAATGGACTCTAACGACCATTAGAGATGGCCACCTCCCACTGTACCCACAAATGGAAGAGAGAACCAAGGCATGCTCAGTCGAGTCTCTTCTGGGGGGACACAAATATCATCATAGAAGCCTCAACCCCAAGATCTTATCTGAATTTAGTTAACTCAAGTTTTTTCTCTCCAAATACCATCACACTTGGAGTTAAAGCTTCACCATATGAACTTGGGGCTGATGAGAAAGAATACTTCTGTTTATAATACATACTAGTCCAGGTCTTGGAATTTGAAAGTTGAAAAAGACCAAGCCCTTCTCTAAAAGGAAAGAGAAATTTAAAAGGATATGTAAGCAAGTCATTACAACCTCATCAGTTCTGTTTCATGGTAATTTACCCTGAGTTTGGAAATACCAGTGATTGGCTAGTGACACGAAGACTCTACCATCTTTATTCTTCCACAAAGCGAGTCTGAAGCTTGGTTTTTTATCTATATGACACATTTTGATATATTTTTAAAAACCAAATCTGATGCTCTGAGTTAACTATAAAAATCAACAATGTCATCCTAAGGAAAAACAGGCTAGATATTGACAAGCCTTTTCTAGTGACTCAAGAGTTCTAATCATTGATTCATTTTCCTATTTTTGGAGAACGTGGTCTTAAACCCAAAGCCTCTCACATGATAAGTGCATAATGTACTACTATAAGAAAAGAACCTTTAAAATGAAAGATACTGTAAATACAAAGCAAAAATAAAGTGAATCTAGGATAAAAAGATATGTAGAAAGAAAACAAAGTGGGAATTTGGCACTATCATTAACATGGTAAGACAAAAAAGATTTTCTATCACAAAGATAAGAACAAGCAAGTGCTTTTAAATAATGGAGAAGAAAAGGCTGGGGTTTTAAAAATAGTAAAATTGAAAAACATAGCAAATGAGCTGCTAAAATTCTTTCTCATAAAATGATAGAAATATAAAGGAAAAGAATATATAAGACATAAAACGTTAGAGCAATAGTGAAGAAAGACCAACATCTAAATAATAACGGCTAAACGAAAACAATAATGGGAAGAAAATATCCTAGAGTTCAAATGAATTGTCAGAGTGAAATTCTCAGTGGTCCAAACAAGTCCATAATAAAGCACATCCTTGTCAAATTTCAGAACAACTGATATAACTATATGAAAATAGGGAGAACCAATATAAATCATACTTCTGAAAAAAAACTACAAGTGCTACTAAAAATTAAAAATTAAAATCACTTCATATTTCTTAATGATATAGTGGAAGCTGAAAAAAACAATGAATAAAATGAAATGTAAATTTAAAAACTAAAAAGTAAAAAGAACAATATTTCCTACTTAAGCTATATACCCACCTAAATTCTTAGTCTAATAGAAGTATAATAAAAATTTAGATATGCTAAATTTCCAAAAGTTTATAACATAAAGACACACACAACAGGAAAGACAGAGGCTTTATTTCACTGAACAAATGAACAAAAAAAAAAAAACAGAAAGCAAAAAAGAAAGTTGTGAGAGGAAAAAAAAAAAAAAGAATAGAACTTAACCAGGAGAGAAACCAGGAGCATCTCGAGGGATGTTTAAAAGTGGCCCTGGGATTAATGCTGTGCGTAGGCATAATCCAAATGGAAGAAACATGGACGTCTGCAGCTCGGCCGAGCCTACGGCTCCAAACACATGGCCTTTCCTTTCTCTGAACTCAGATGTGGAAGAAAGAAGGAGCAGAAGCTAGCTAGGGAGAAATAAGAGCCAATATCAGCAGGTAAATACGGATTCAAGGTTTTGCTGACAAGTCAACTGCATGCAAACTTTTAGGGTAGGAGTGGGGCCAGGATGAGTCTGAAGGAAGCTCATGTTTCTGCTCCATCACTTCAATAAGAGTAAGCCCTCTCTGACTCCTGGGCATATTTTACATACAAGTGAGGAAGGAGATCACAGCAAAAAATGTTAAAGACCCCACCACTGTACATTTTAGGTTGTTGTAGTATTTTAGACAGGAAAGTAATGTAATTAAATCTAAATTTTGAAATGCAACATTGGGCATAGGGCGAGAAAGAGATTAGAGGGAAGTAAGATTAGAAGAAGGAAACCATTTGGAGACTGTAGTAATGCCAGGAAGATACTAGAGAGCCCTGAATTTTTAGCAGTGACTGTAGAGACAAAAAGGAGGCAAAGACAGACTATATCCGTCTAAAAACAAAGAGAACTCATATAGAACATGAAGAGGTGTGATGAAAGAGACTATCACTGGGTCTCAGATTACCAGGGTAGACAATCATGCTGCTAGGAATCTGCTGTCTAAATTCAATCCAGAGGAAGATGAAGGTGTATATGTTGCATATCCAACAGAAGCTGTTCAATTGCTAATATGGATAGGAAACAGGTCACTTATGAGAAATATGTAAAATATAAACAAAGAAATGTGAAATTGTACAGAATTATGAGCAAATATTGAGTTTAACAATGAACAATGAAATAACTAGAAGCTCAGAAAAGTTATGTGGGAATTAGGCTAAGCCTCATTTCACTTGAATATACACCTAATATCAATCAGAAGTATCTGACCGAAACACATGCCCTTTCCCCCAAAGACCAGAGGGATGTCTCTAAGTCAAGGATCTCAGGGAGAGGGTGGTAGCTGAGACGGACCTGCAGCTCTCACCTTTGCACCCAGCCTTTCTCTGTGGAGAGCAGCAGGGCCTGTTTGGAACCACACTTGCGGCCCTTCTGAAGCATGGTTCCTACGGATTTCCCTTCGCATCCCTCTTTTCGACTACAGAAAATCTGATCAAGAATCTCACATTGTACACAACTTTGAAAATCAGGAAATGGATTTTTAAACTTCAGTGTATTTCAGTGGCTTTCAGAATTTCAGCACTTAGTAAATTACAGAAACAAGATAAATAAGTTGCTTCACTTTGCTGACTGTAGCTATACTGAAAAATTACATTTTCTCAAAGCATAAATTACTACAGACTTTGAATTTCCGAATTAAAGTAAAAGTGTTATTATCTTTAGTCTGAATCACTTCCCTAGTCTCCAAACATAACCTAGTTTTCCTCCATGGTTCTCTTGTGACTTTGCTCCCATTCTTCCTTACCCTAAAGCACAGCACTCAATGAAGTTCTATGATTTTGAGGTTGCCACCATATAATGAAACCTATTTTAAATAATAAGTCAATGTAATCAAATAACTGAATACTTTATTAAAGTTCTGTTTTGCTGAAAGAATCCATTTTAAATAAAAGGCTATCCTTTGTATTTTGTTTATTTTTACCCATGCCTAGTGTACATAATGACTATAGTCATTGTAGGGATTGGTACATGTCATGACCACCTTCATTCTTTTGTGTTTTCTAAACTCAAGCATTAGAATAGTCAATCTCCAGTTGTTGATACTCTGTTACAGCTTATTATGTTTATGACACTCCTTATTCTGAGCATTTTTTAGACTACAGTGTGTAAAACCATTGAACTTTTGTACTATTGAAATATTTGCCCATCTATGGAATTTCACCTTTTGAAATAGCTGTATAAACACATCTTAAAGTTGTTATTATTTATCAACTGCTCAGGATAGCTTTGTAAATATTTCATAGACATAAAATGAAACTTTTAAGATGTCAGACCCCATTTTGCAAATGAAAATAATGTAGTGCTTCATTTATTCAATAATGTCTACTTTAATTGACTGGGTAGTCAATATTTTACATATAAAGGACCAGCAAGATAGCTCAGTGGACTGAAGCACCTACTTAGGCAGAGTGCTGTGGCTGGAGTTTGATCCCTGGCCTTCTGTGCTAGCCCCACCCACGGCGCGTGCCGAGAAGGCGATTGAGACTGGGCATGGTGGCACACATCTGTACTCCCAGCACTTGGGAGGCTAAAAATGGGAGACTCATTAGAGGTCTGATTTATATAGTGAGAACCTGTATACCCTGTAAACCCTGTACTAAATACATAAAAAAGTATGTTACATGTAGGTCTGTTCATTTGGATCCTTTTTAAATATGTATTGTACACAAATAAAGTGAATCATATCCTGTTGTATGTTTACTATCTATTGTTGATAACAAGAAGTCAGGACTATTACAAATAAACAGTTCTCATTTTTCAGCTGTGATCAAAGTCTATCCTGTCATGGATGTTGTTTCCTTATTCGCTAAAAGCTGAGCAAAAGAATAACTCTGTGTATCTTATGCATGACATTGAAATCCTGTCACGTCATATAGGCAGTATTCACATTGCTCAGCGCCCCACTTCCTGTACTACAATAGTCCTGTGCTCACAATACACTCTCAGTAAATCCTGAAACAACGGCTGTGCCTCCGGTGAAATGTGTCATGCAGATGGTACAATCAAAACAGCCTTGTAGTAGGAAGTGATGGCTGCAGAAACTATTCTGACTTTTGTTACTCCTGGGTGATCTTGAACAAATGTTTCTTAAAGTCAGCTTCTTCATTTGGTAAGTGGGGATAGAACTACTTGCCCTCTCCCTCCAAACACATTGAGTGGAGCAAACAGGAAAAGGGCTGTCAGCATCTAATCACAAGAACAAAATTAAAAAGAACAACTAAAGAAAATGCAGATCTCTTGCTTCATCTCAGCAGCCTCTGTACCTATTTTGACTGACAGCTTTTAAGTATTTGCATTAACGAAGGGCAGCTATGACATGAATAATCCCAAGCACTTGTGTTCGACTTTGCAATTAAACTCAGAGTGTTCTGTGTAACATTTTCAAAGTGTACTCTGAAAATCAGGCTGGGAAGGTTTAGTTCTCTAGCACTGGCTTTGTAGGTAAATTTCAACAGTCACTTAATCTTCCCATATCTTAAAGATTCTTGTTACACATTCAGCCCTTCAACAGTTAAACATAAATGCGAGATGCTGTCCTTTAGCAAAAATGTAACTTGGTAGTGAGGATTTAGTGCAGTGAAGTCTTCAGTAAACCTCAGAAGCATCATTTTGTTTATTTATTTATTTATTTATTTATTTATTTATTTATTGCTTTCTTGGGCAGAAATTAGTTGTTTGTCATCGGGGAACTGAGGCAATAGATATTCATAGTTCTAATTTATCACTACTTGCCATATTATATGCAAATGAGGCCTAGCCATTCATATATTGTAATAGTTTACTTTTGAATAAATGAATATATCACACCATGAGGATATTGAGTCATATATTGAGTCTTTAAAGTAAGTATGATATTCATAGCTTCCTTTCCACTCAGTGATTTATCATCAATAAACATGGGTTCTTGAAATAGTGTTAAAATAATTTATTTGTTTTCTAGCCTATGTGTTTGTTGATTTAGTTAATAATTCCATCCTCCCTGTGCAGCAGTTGGCTGGTAAGCCATTCCTTGCCACTTCAGAAAGTGAAGTATTACCTGTTCATTCCTCTTCCTTGTGCCTCCTGACTACACTATAATTCTAACCTGTTCTATTTTGCTACGAACATATTTTTAAGTGTCAAAATGTTCTGTATATTTACACCAGAGTACTGTATATATCTAGAATGTAGGGGTTATTGAAGGCTTTAAAATGAAGTAGGGATGAGGAGGAAGGTGTGACCAAAAGTGAGAGGTCCAATCCTCTGAAGAGGTATGTCTCCGAGTCCCCTCTTCTTCATAGAAATCTATCGTTTTCCACACTCCAAATGCCCATTTCAGTAAAAACTCATGATCATCTCAAAGGGTTACTTTGCTCTACCAAGGTTACAATATTAAATTGGACACACAACCCAGAGGTGACCGGAGGGATAGTCATTCCACTTCATTTCCTTGTCTTGCCGGACCAGACTCCAAGAATGCTCTACTCAGAACTGACTCTCCTGTCCTCATGAGTCACAGTAACCTGCTCTGGAGGGATCCACTTCGTGTCGTCTCTCACTACAAACATGAGAGCCAGGAGTTGCACGGACATGAGTTGAGAGTTGAGCTCTGAACGTTAACATTAGAGTTACTGTATCTTAACCTATAATGTTCTGTAAGGATGGATAAGACATACCTTGGGCCTTTGCATGTATTAAATTGTATTTTATTAGATGCAGACTACTGGGAACATAGCACTTTTTCTATAGCTCTGATTGTAACATGGAGAGTTGTATAAGACTGCAGTGCCCTAGCATGATCCAATGCACTGACTGAGGATGACCGCAGCTTTTCCATCTTGTGTGAACCATTCAGTATATGCTCCAAGGGAAACAACAGATTTCACTGTGAAACAGTTGCATGCTCACTGGTTGCTGTTCAGCTTTGTTTGCCTAAAATGGAGGCACTCCTGGGTCAGTGCCATGATTTGAAGGGCAAAAGGGTTTCATGGATTCACCACTGGAGCAAGAATTATAGAATCTGAGTTCTTTACCCCTGGGTGCTGGTACTAAATTGATGAGTGACCTTGAACAAACCACTTTCCTCTTCTAGCCATTAGAGGGAAATAATTAAGCCTATGATCCCACATCACAGCGTTGTAGTGAAGGTGGATGTAGAGTGCCTGGAGAAGTTTCAGAGAGGAACTCCACAGGGTACATAATTAGTTCTATAGTATATAATTAAGTCTGTGGACAGTACAGAAGCACCTATGTGGGAATCACTCACTAAAAATTCAATCTTCAATTTTCTTTCCTTCCTAGAAACAGTGAAGAACCCAATTATGCTCCATCTTAAATTAATAAAGAGGATGACCTGGAAAATGACATTTGATAAAAAATGTATAAATTGAAGAATCGTGTGAACATGATCACAAATGAAATGACTGAAGATGAATCAGGAGGCACAGGACTGATTAAAGATGTTAATAAGGATTGTTGCTGATTTGCGACAGAAAGTACTCATGCAACGTGGTTAGAGAAGCAAGGCTTAGGCTCACAGTCCAATTTTGAATGTAAGCATGTTATGGGATAGCAATGACCAGCAATCTAAAGCATGCCAGCAATGCTGTCAGGTCTGCTTTCCTAATCTCTATGTCCGCGTGCCTCAACCAACCAAAGAGAATGGGTGCTAGATGAAGTGCTTGAAGCTAAGAGACTCTAGTTCACTTAATAATCCAGTAGGGACTGACTCACTGAGACTCCATGAGACTTCCTGCTTTTGGGGTCTCTGTTACCTCCTTTTACCACTGCAGCACCCACTACAGAGCAGCAGAGCTTGACTTGCATGGAGTGCCTTGGCCACCTTTTTGGTGTGTTTTTGATATCCAGGCAATCTGAATAAGGCAGAGCCTCAAACTTGAGGGTTATTCTAGAAACACAGCATTCAGTTCCTCAACTTTTTAATGCATTTAATTCTTCTGCACATCTTCCTTTTGTTGAAAAATTATTCTTATATTATTATCTTTCATGCTTTTCCTATGAACATCTCCAAAAATGAGTCTTACAATCAGCACTTGACACAGAGAGGAGATTGTTAGAAACATGAATCTCAAGCCATGCCCAGAACTTAGTCAGAATCTCAATTTTGATGAGAACTCCCAGAAATTTCCATGCACAGGGTTTCAAAACACTGAAATGAAACATCCTAGTCTTATTCCCTAAATTGATCACTTTATTTTTCTCATGTTCTTCCTTCATATTTCAATATATTCTTAGTAAAATTTTCCTTCTATAAGTCCGAAGGCACTTTCTGGGTTACCATTTATTTAATGGTACAACAAATCATAACTCAGGAGTTAAGAAATATTTGCCATAATTAAAACTGAGGTTGCTGGGCGTGGTAGTGCACGCCTGTAATCTCAGCACTCGGGAGGCTGAGGCAGGAGGATCAGTGCGAATTCAAGACCAGCCTGGGCTACAAAAGTGAGCTCAAGCCCAGCCTGAACTGCATAATGAGACCCTGTCTCAAAAAGAAAAATAAATAAATAAATTAGTAAATAAATTAATAAATAAATAAATAATAAAACTAAAATAAAACTGAGGTTGTGTTTCATGGTTTCTCGCTGTGTGGTCCTCTTCCAAGGTATCAATGCCAGCGTTTCCCAACTCGTACAGAGTGAACTCTCCAAGCGCTCAGTTGTTGTAGCACTCCCTACCCACTGACTTGGACGTTCGTGATCTGTATCTGGGTCTGCAACCTTTGCTAGTTCAGTCCTACTTCTTTCATCTTCACAGGTACCAGCTCCCGACACACCTTTTACCATCCCATCTTGGCCTCATCATCTATTTCCAAGAGAACAAACGAGACCCATTTTCTAATTTTTCTCTTCCATTTTGGCAAGTTGTATTTCATCAAGTGACTTTGCGCATAACATAGGCCTGCACAATCATGACTGAGCAACCAAAGGAGAAGAAATAGGACAGTCACTCACTGCAAGGCTGTCTCGAAAACCTAAGTGGCTTCATAACTACAAACCTTGTTCTTCTTTCGATTTGGCTTATTGCAGTGACTGTGCCTTATCATGCATCTATCTGGGGCCGTGACACAGTCAGGGCCGTATGGTGATGGTTGGGATTGTCACAAACCCACTGAGTATCTATTTGTATTAGTCATTACATCCACAAATAGTAACACACAGGAAGGTATGATAACTTCTTCTATGTGTTCATATTCATGTTACCAAAATTACCTGCTCAAGAAACACTTGCATTTTTAAAAATAATATATTTTCCTTTCCTCATTTTGCCGGAGGCATATGATACTAAAATGAAATAAGATTAAACATCTATGGTGGTAATGCAGACTGATGCAACCATTATGTAAAGCAGTGCAGAGGCTCCTTAAAAACTAGCACTGGAAATCCCTTTCAATCCAGCTGTACCCCTACTGGGAATTTTTCCAGAAAAACTGAAAACATCATATCACAGTGATATCTGTGTGCCTGTGTTCATAGTAGCACAATTTGTGATAGCTTAATCATGGAAACAGCCAAAATGTCCATCATCTGAAGAATGGTTGAAAAAGATGTGGTATTTTCATAAAATGAAATATTACTCAGCTATAAGAAATCATAAGCTAGAAGGCTTCATATATAAATGGATGTATCCTTTGCTTTTACTCTGGTGAGCAAAGACTTCTCTGATTTCATATGGTCTGGCAGAATCTGTCTTGTTAAGATAAGGCATGCCTTATACAAATATGCAAATGCCTCAGTGAGATAAAGATCAGTGGCAAGTGACCAAATATCAATGTACCTGCAATACAGTGATGCAATTTTACATTAGGTAATATGTCACTTAACATATCAGCAAAAAAAAATAATAATAATAAAAATAAATGGATGTATCTTGAACACATACTCATAAGTTAAATAAACTAGACCTACATATGCAAATATCATATAGTCTCCCTAGTATAAGGACTCAAAAGAATAAATAAATAAATAAATAAATAAATAAATAAATAAATAATTTTGGGCGGCACCAGGAATCAATCTCAGGATCTTGTATTTTCTGCATCCTCAATCCCTATAATTTTTTTTTTCAGAAGAGTGACTTAAATACAAAATGTATTTGGAAGAGTTAAGAAAAATTAATGTTTATTGAAAGTATTAATGTTTAGTTGTTTGATCAATCTTATATACCTATATCTATTAATTTAAACTGATTTGATGATGAAAATATGTAATACAACCATTGTTAAATTGTTTGTGTTTTGAAATTCTGTACTATATGTACTCTTGTTTTTCTATCTTTATTTCTGCTATTTATACTATTGAAGAGAGCTTATCATTTTTCACCCCTTTTCTTCCCCGACAATGGCGTCATAGAAGTATATCTTGTTTTCCTTTTCTTTGCGTAGGGCTTGCAAGAGGTTCATGAAAGTTCCCGACTCTTGTAGCTCCTGCATGGTGCTCACAATGACATTGCTGAGAAACTGCATATATAGTAATTGGGGAGCCAAGGGGCCCTAGGTCCCGCCATGAAGATGGCTTTCTGGAACCAAGAGCTATTTTTACTCTTTAAAATGAAACTAAATCTATTTTTAAAAAAGACTAAACACCTAAGGCTGTGGTCCTCATGGGTTTTATTCTAAGATGAAAATTTATGCTTTTCAGCTAAGTTTAGTCAAGTGTTATTAATATTCAAATAAATGACACAATTAGAAAAAAGTTGTGATGGCTTACATTGTGTCAACTTGAGATATTGGAAGCTTGGCTGGATCAGCTTGGTGATACCTTGCCCTAGGGTATGGGGCCCTCAAGGGCCCACTGTAAAGTGACTCACTACAATAAAAACATAGATAACAGGCTTGAGGAAGGCTTCTGCATGTACCACTTCTACTTTGGAGTAGTCTGGTCATCACAGCTGCACCACTTGAAGGAAGTCAGATCTTTGCAGCATCTGCCACCACTTCCGTGGAAGAGCTCCAGTCTTTTCAGTCTGTATGAAAGGAAGAGAGAGGGGCTTCATAGGCATGACAGCTATAGCTCCTCCTCTGCTCTTTGCTGTTTTCTGCTGCCATGAACTGCTGCCATCTGCCTTGGAACCAGTGGAGCACGGACTGAAACTTCGACTAACTGTGATGTAAATGAACCTTTCCTTTTTTTAATTTTGGGGTCAGTATATTATCTTAGTAATGGGAGAAGAGTAACTGAGACACAAGTGTATATCATAAATTAGAACAAATAGAAACTACCACTACTGAGATCATACAGAAAATGAAGACTAAGAACATTCTCCATTGTCTTATGCTTAGTGTCTTAGTTATTTTTTACTCGTTGCTGGGACAAATACCTGACACTCAAGATGAAGGAAGGAAAGGTTTATTTAGCTCACAGTTCGTGGAGGTTTCAGTCAGTCCATATTTGGCTGGCCCAAGGCTGAGTGCAACAGGGCAGACAGCATCAAGTTCATAGCGGCAGAACAGCAACAAAATGGTGGCAGAGGTAGCCAACCAAACAGGGCATCAGAGAGCAACAGCTCGAGTCTGTCTCTCTGTCTCTCTTTATATTACATTCAGTCTCTCCACCTTAGCTCCCACCTTAGGCTACAGAAGTACTTCGACCCATAATCCCATCAGTAGTGAAACCCATAATCCCAGGGATCATGGATCAAGTCTCAAACGCTAGAAGTCCCCGCCCAATGACTACATGAGGCTTTGGGGAGACAACTAGACATAAACCATAACACTTAGGGATTAAAGAAGTCAGCCTTTCTCTGTTCAAAGGGCCATTCTGCATCATGTGTGCATGATTTTAGGAATTTACTGCTTTGAAAAATAAGAGTAATGGAGAAAGTACCATGAGCATGTTCCTTCAGTTATGGTATGAAGCACATCTAATCATACCTGTTTCTTCTGAAGGACCATTCAATCTCTGAGTGCAAGAGTATTGTGTTTTATCCTTCAGATTTGTGTTAGTAACCCAAGAATTTTAGACTTGCTGACACAAAGCAGAAAGCAAGCATAGTGTTGTTAACTTCCTTGGTATTTTCTGTCTGGAAAAAGAGGCAAGAATTTAATTGAGGCTCTCTAGATTGTTAGATACTGTAGAGTAAATGTGAATTGATTTGTGTGGGACTTTAAACTAAGCATGTGAAAACTTAACCATGACATTGTCACAGATTTTCTTTTTATCCTGGTGGAAATGATGAGACTCAAGATAAGTTAAAACATCAAAACTGTCAATGGATTCTATTCTCTTCTCTTTACTCCTCTGTAGCATTGGATTCTCTGTGCTTTGGACTTGGTCCTCAGTCCTCTACCATTCATGTGACCACCATGCACACACATGCACTCATGTACAGCACACTCAGCAACTGGCACCTTTCAGATAAGTCCATTTTACTTGTGCAATTAAAGCTATGAGCAAAACTCTGATAATTGATGTTATATTGATGACTAATAATCATATATTGTGTATACATTAAGTAGATAGACAAAACACTGCGAGGTGTCCTTCCCTCTCCTCAAATACTGAAACTGTCAAATTATGTGTGTGAAGAAATCATGGAATGACAGATGTTTTCATGAAAAAAAGAAGCTATATTTAGTGATCTCCCATAAATTTACATTATTTTCTTCTAGCATCTCATTGATTTTGAAACATTATTATGCTGTCTTGATTCTTACACATTTGAAACTTTTAAGTCTCTGTGAGAGATGGGTCACCCAGGATAAATACGGCTACCTCTCATCCTATTTCCTTTGGTGTGTTGAGATTTTCTAAGAGCCTCCTTGAAAACTGTTTACTTCAAAAATCCATTCCTATACAAAAACATTGTGCTATATCCTTCAGATGTTCTTGACTATCGTTTTAGATTTAGCCACTTAAAACTGAAAATTCAGTGCCAAGAATGTATTGACTTTGGAGAGATAATTAAGTACTGTAAACCTCTCTTGCACAATTAGGAAAGTGTTTAATGTGTGGTTGCCTCCTTTTGAAAGAACGGAAATACGAAATGTAAGGCAAAACTTTTGCAGCAGAAAGCTATGTAGTTTATAATTACATTTGTTCCTTTCAAAAAAAATAAATAAAATTATTTTAATAAGTAAATGAAATAATTAAATGAAAAATTATTTTTCTTCATTAATATGTACCTATTAATATGTGTCCTTTGCTGCAGAAGTTAAGGTAAAAGTAAACACTACTGACATAACATATAAATCACATGTGAGTCAAACTTCAGACACAGTGTGATTCCTAGGATAATGAAGTTATTGAGATTTTATTTATGTTATGCCTTTTAAATTTTTACATAGTTTGCTCCCCTTATGACCATTTCTAAAAGTTACCCTCCTTGATAGCAGAAAAGAAAAGGGTGCTACAGACCCAAGCATAATGAGACACATCGTAGAGAAAGCTGACTTACCTTCATCTTAAAATGCCAAGGTGGGGGCCCAGCAGGATGGCTCAGTGGTCTAAAAGCCCTGCTTGGGGAAGCTTGGGTGGCTTCAGGAACCGTGGTTCGATCCCCGGCACCACATGCTGCACCAGCCCTGCCCTCGGGGCGGGCTAAGCCGGCCATAAAAATGAGTGAAGGTTCTGAAACAAGAAAAAATAAATAAATAAATAAAATTTTTAAAAAATGCCAAGGTGACCTTGTATCCATCAGCTTGACTGGATTGGGACAATACAAGACAATTAGTGCTGCCCTTCTCATGAGTCTGCTGAGTGATCTATATAGGTCCTATGTCTTATCCCTTGAGCAATAGTGGATTGAGATTCTCGAAGACTACATGAATCTCCAAAAGAAGCGATTGGGAAGAGGGTAAAGGGGAAAAAGACACAGAAAAAAAAATAACGATAGATTACTCCAAGCCACATACATATTATAAAATACAGATGAGAACTGTAACTATGTATAAGGTGCAAGGTTCATCCATCATTTTGTCTGAAGGTTTTAGCACATGAAATAACATTAAAATATATCTTACGGGAGGAGTGTTGAATGTGTAAGGGGCCAGAATATCTTGGGATTCTATTCTTTTGGATGTCCTATAAGTATTGTTTCCAAAAACTCTTGCAGTCTGATCGAAATAATAAGATTATATAAAACAAAGGATAATTCATCCACTAAAAATTTTAAAATCCTTTTTCAAATTGACTGTACACTGCATATAAGCAAGCTACCTGAAAAGCCAAATTACTATCAGAAGAAGTCTATTATATTTAGAACCACAAAAGATATGGTTAGTTTTATATCATATTTACTGGCATCAGTCCATTATAATCAGAATCCTTTACTTTCTGGGACATGATCTGAGCTGGTGAGCCCCAGAAAAGCCTTTTCTCCATCAATTAAGATGATCATGTTATTTCTGGCTTTGGTTTTATTGTTATAGTATATTACATTTACATATTTGTGTATATTGAACCAATTTTGCATCCCTGGGATGGATCCTACCTGGTCATAGTGTATTATCTTCTTGATTATTCGCTGTATTCTATTTGCGATAATTTTATTGAGGATTTTCCATCCATGTTCATGAGAGAAACTGGCCTATTTCTGGATCATGTCTTTGAATTTTGTGACCCTAACATTTTTTAGTTCTTTACAAATTCTAGATAGAAGACCTTCGTCTAAATACTTATTATTTAAAATTGTTTCAAATTTGTGGGTTGTCTTTTCACTCTGTTGGTAATTTCTTTTGAAATGGAGAGGCATAACACAGCTGAATGGAAACCAAGGACTTAAGGTTTAAACAACGAAGTGACTGCAAGCAAAAAAGGTAGGAAGCATAGCAGGAGCAAAACCATGTTCTTATATACACAAGATGAATGAGATAAGAATCCTAAGAATCGCCAAAATATTTTTCACACTGTGGATAGCAATGGGTAACACTAAAATTATGTTTGGAATGCCTGTCATTCTGGTCATTTAGATTTGTGCTGCTTCTAACGTAACTTCAGCTACTGCTATGCTCTCTGTCAGGTAAATGATTGGTTTACAAGAAAATGAAAAGTTATTAAATGAGAGTAAGAGACTAGAAAAAATGCCATAGGATTCACCAGCTGCAATTTTGTATATACTTAGAATTCTAAATGTCTGTGTAAAATGTGTAAGTGCTTTTATTGGATTATAGAAGATTTTATTAGAATATCAATGATTGATGGAAAAAAATACAAGAAAAAAAAAGAAGTAGGAATAATCTCGTGTTGGTCTGATTCCAATATCTGTGGTCTTTATACGTCTAACAACTATGGGAAAGTAGTGCCGCAGTTCATTATGAAGCCATTGAAAAGAAAACAGCTGCATTTTTAGAAACAATTAATGTTTAAAATTATTTAAAAGTTGAGTTCCAACTAGTGGCAGCCTTGGAAGGAACCATCATCAGATAGATCTCCGTTGAAGTCTCTAGAACAGCAATGGCCTCAGCCACTACCCTGGAGGAGATTCAGGAGATCGCCACCTGCATGCTGTGCTCCAAATTGCTGGCTCATCCTGTGACCCTTGACTGTGGACACAGCTACTGCAACTTGTGTATGTTGGTCTTCTGTGACAAGGAACCATTGCTGCAGAGGTTCCTGTGTACTCAATGTCGAGTCCCATTCAACAGAAACAGCTGGCAGCACAATAAGCATTTGGCAAGAATCACTGAGGTCTTCGAGCAGATGGAGGAGATGCAGTGTGAGATACAACGTGAGGCTCATGCGGAGAAGCTCCAACTCCTATGTGAACATGACGGCCAGCTCATCTGCTGGCACTGTTAGTGGGAACCACCACACCTAGGGCATAGCACAGAGCTGGTAGAGCATGCGTGCCAGGGCTACAAGGAAAAACTTCAGAGAGCTGTGGCAAAATTGAGTGACATCCCTACAGAATGTATGAATCCAAAAACATTCATGACAACCCAGATAACTGAGTGGCAGAAACAGATAGCTAGTCAGAAACAAAAGGTGAAGTTGGATTTGAGAAAGTCCACACTTTTCTATGGGAAGAGGAGAAGTTGTGTCTCTGGAGACTGGAAAAAGAAGAAGAGCAGATGCTGAGGCGACTGTGGGAGAACGAGGCCAAGCTGCAGGAGAAGAGCAAGGAGCTCAAGTGTCACATCTTAGAACTGGAGGCGAGGTGTCAGAGCTCAGCCCAGAGGCTGCCGCAGGATGTGGAAGGCACCTTGAGCAGGGCTTGTGCTGTGAAACTTGAAGCTCCTGAGGCCCTTTCCTTAGAGGTTCAGACTGCGTGTGATGTTGCTGAGCTTTACTTGGACGTGAAGGCGATGTTAAGATGCCATCAAGAACTGGGGACTGAATTTAGGACCTTGCACTTGCCAGGCAGGCACCTGTGCTCCTGAACTATCTCCCTGGCCCTACTAATGTCAGTGTGACTCTGGATCCAGGTACAGCTCATCCTGCCCTAACTCTAAGGACTGGAGAAAGGTGTGCTATGGGCAGAGCCAGCAGAGTCTTGTAGTTTCATCTAGATTTACCACCCTCCCCTGTGTCCTGGGCTGTGAGGGCTTCACCTCAGGAAGACACTACTTCGAAGTGGATGTTGGAGAAGGAACAGCTTGGGATGTGGGAGTTTGTATGGAAAATGTGCAGAGAGACTGTAGAATGAAGCAGGAGCCTGACCTTGGGTTCTGGGCCATCAGGCTGTGCACAGAGAATGGACATGTAGCTCTGACCTGTCTGCCCACTGCCCTTCAACTGCTTGAGCGACTCCTGGTGGTGGGAGTTATTCTGTACTATGAGGCTGGAGCTGTGTCCTTTTACAACATGACCTCTGGCTCCCACATCTTCACCTTCCCTAAAGCTTCCTTCTCTGGTACTCTGCGGCCTTTCTTCTGAGTTTACCAGCACTCTCCTTTGTTCCTGCCTCCTTGTAATGAGTGAAGCAAAGAGTACAATCTTTTTCATTTAGATAACAGTGAAAATGTTTACTCTTTTGCCAGGCGTTGTGGCTCATGCCTATAATCCCAGCACTCAGGAGGCTGAGGCAGGAGGATCCATGTGAGTTCGAGACCAGCTTGGGCTATAAAAGTGAGCTCTGGCCAGCCTGAACTGCATAGCGAGACCCTGTCTCAAAAAGACAAAAAAAAAAAAAAAAAAAAAAAAAAAAAAAAAAAAAAAAAAAAAAAAAAAAAAAAAAAAAAAAGAAAGAAAATGTTTAGTCTTTAAAGACAGAAACTGGTAATTTTTCTTCATGGCTGTTCCTTTAGATATATGGGAAATCTACTATCACCAGTGCTATTCATCTAGATTTAAAACGTTGATCAGAACAAACAGGCAAAGAAAAAAGTATAAAGGAAATGTATAGCAAAGAAAGAAATCAATATAATCCTTATTCATAGAAATAATACATAGAAAAGCCAAAGAATTCTAGCCAAAGACTTCTAGAATTAATAAGTAACTTTAGCGATATAGTAGCGTTATCAAGTGCAGTAGAGACCAACAGTATTTTCTAGGTTCTTATTGTCCATTCAATTAGGATGTTTGGTATATGTGAAAGATTACTATTTTAGGCCAGAAATAAGAAGAAAAAGAAAGGAAATAAAAGGAGCTCCAGGAGATAAACATTGAACAAAAAAGAGAAGATATGTCCTCCAAGTGAAGTGGACCACGGTAAGAGCAAAGAGACAGTGGGCCAAGGTGAACTGCTGCTGTTACTGAGCTTCGATTCTAGGCTATCAGGCTGTGCTCAGAAAATGGCTATGTAGCCTTGACCTCTTTATTTTACTTTTAGTATTTTTATTTTTTCTTTAATAGTTTCTCCAGGTGGTTCCCCTTGAGCTCAGGTAGAAGCTTGACATCAAGTAACAGAGTTGGCACGTTCTTGTGTCAGAGGATTGATATCCAATTTCAGGTTCAGTGCGTTCCTGTGTCAGAGGCTTGGCTCTGGATGTAGAAGGCAGCTGGATCTTGAGCCAAGCTTAGAGCTGTTGCTCTGTACCCGTGGCTAGAAAGTCTCTTCAGTTGCTGACTAGTAACCAGTTGTGGCTGCCATGCTACCAAAATGAGATTTTCTCATTCAAAATCAAATAGAAACTGGGAATCCTGGTGGACTGGAATAGAAATATAATATTTTGAAAGTCTAGGACTGAAAACCAATTTGTGTCCTCTGGAATCTCAGAGAGAATTGTATTGGATCTGCTTCTGGACAGCAGACTAGAATTACAGCCTCATTAATGAGGAGAATGTCTGTATCATCCTATATTCTGACACTTTTGCTAAGGAGAAAATGAGTTATTGTAGAAGTCACATTTTTTTTTTTTTTGTCTTTTTGAGACAGGGTCTCACTATGCAGTTGAGGCTGGTCCTGAGCTCACTTTTGTAGCCCAGGCTGGTCTCGAACTCGCACCAATCCTCCTGCCTCAGCCTCCCGAGTGCTGGGATTAGAGGCGTGAGCCACCATGCCCGGCAGAAGCCACATTTTAGAAAACTCTCAATGAGAGGCTGGAGGCCTTTATGGACCCCCTCATTTGATTGGATACTATTAAGAAATTGGCTGCAGTCTTTTAGTTCTTAACTACTGGTCTTGCTCTATTGGCCCAACGTCATCCAGAGTTGCTAACAGGCACTCTATTCCACCAAACCACCGCAGCCATCTGTGGGTTATTCCAGTGAGGGAGGCTGGATGCAATCCCAACAGGTAAAATCTGTTTTGGCCTTCGGTGGATTTTGAGAACTGCCCCCAACTTTGCAAGTAAATCTCTTTGTAGAAAAGGGTAGGAAATTGTGGGACAATTAAAAATTCATCGGGCCAGCGAGATGGCTCAGTGGTCTAAAGTGCCTGCGGAGGAAAGTTAAGGCAAGAACTGGAACCGCTCCTTGATCCCTGGCACCACATGCTGCACACCCCCAGCCTAGGGCGGGCTGAGCCAGCCATAACACTAACAAATAAATGAGGTTTAAGAGAAAATAAAATTTAAAAATCTTTTAAAATATCATGAATAAATATTTGAATATTTGCTAACAGAGCCAAGGAGATAACTCAGTGGAATAAGTGCTTGCCTGGCAAGCCCAAGGTCTTGAGTCTGATCCCTGGTGCTACCAAAATAAATAGAATAGAATGGAATGGAATGGAATAGAATAGAATAGAATAGAATAGAATAGAATAGAATAGAATAGAATAGAACAGAACAGAACAGAACAGAACAGAACAGAACAGAACAGAACAGAACAGAACAGAACAGAATAAACGGAGCTGGCAAGCAGGAGTGAAGATGCTCTGACTTGGGATGCTTTCAACTCCCATTACAGCTGATGGTACGGGGCAAGGCTTGGAGAGGAGGTTAGAAGGGAAGAAGCTTTCCCTGTCCCTTCTAGTAACTGGAGTGGCTCATCATGACATCCAAGGTCATCCTAAGTTTCTCAAGGGGAAAATGAAGGTCCATAGACAGGGGAAGTGTAAGCCACCCTGGGCGTCTTCAGTCCCTGTCAGAGCAGATGATAGTTGGGGCTGGCCTCCCACTGTCTGGGACTGGGGACCGTCAGTCCTTTGGTGCCATGTGGTAGGCACCCTGGCCACCTGACACACGTAACAGTGACTGGGTGATGGCCTGGCACAGGAACTCTTTCCAGGATCTTCCATTGATTTTCCTTTAAACCATTTGAGGCCATCTGAAGCTTTACCAATTGTGACGGCCACAATTTTGACCTCTTTCTCAGTCACATCTGGATCCTGATTGTTGAACACAGACATGGCCATGTCCAGCAATTGGGCTGGAGGCATCTGGGACTCTATCTGTACAGAGACTAACCACAGAGGGGGCTGGGGAGTACCAGATCCCTCTGGGGCACCAGCATTTCTTGGGTCTCTTCAAGGCAAGGAGACTGTTCACTGTTCCACTGGCCTGAGCATCACAAGGAGGAGATGGAGGAGACCCTCTAGTGTGGTTAGTGTCCTCACTGGAGGGAGAGACCCATAACCCCCTGAGTGACAGAGAGGGGTCTGAGGACAGGATCATCAACAATACCAGTTTCCTCTGCATCCGGGGCCACTTTGAATACCAGAGCAGGCTTTTCCAGTGATAGTTACCAAAGTTTGAATAGAGGGAATTTTACTTCACTTTCCATACTTTTTGCACAACTTTTCTAAATCTAAGATCATACTGTAATTTAAACTGCCATCCTTTACCCATCTCTTGCCATTACAATAGTATTGCAAGTTGTTCCTATTTCAAGTGGTCATGATCGAATTGTTCCTACCGTTAAAGGATATAACCTAATGTTGAGGGTGATAGGTACTGTGGAGCACTTCAGGCTATTCCTTGTGGCACTGTTGAAGCCTATTGAGAGAGAGAACGAGGGCTAGAGTCTTCTCCTGAGGGCGTGCCTGGCAGAAGGAGACAGACCTAAGAGTTCACAAAGTGCCTGCTGTGACGCAGACATTGTTCCTTTAATAAATTACTTGTTTAAAGACTACATGGACAGGGGCTGGGGAGATAGCTCTGTGGCACAAGTGCCTGCCTGGCAAGTGCAAGGTTGTGGGTTCGAACCCTGGTCCCACCAAAAAAATAAAAAATTAAAAAAAATAAAGACTATATGAACTTACAGCCAAGACATCACAAAGCAGGAGGCCTCAGAGGGCTAGCTCACAGCTCCCCTTATGCAGTGCAAGAATTCAGTGTATCCTGGAAGGTGCTGCCGGAGCAGATGCCACAGATCACAGGACGAATGAACTCCTGAAGCCCCCAGCACACAGACAGTGAGCAATAAGGAACCCAGAATATCTCTTCACAGAAAACACCTTACTTTCTCTGCCATGGATGATTCTTTGAGCTCAGGCTCTGTTCACCGAAACTTATGCTATCAAAAATGAAGAAAAATAAGAAAAATCCAAACTCCAGTAAGGGTGACATAGCCACAACAGGATAGCATCTGACTTGTGATAGCACTAAACCAACCCACCTACTTCCTGTTGCTTATAGGAGGAGTTTGCTCGGGCAGGAAGGTGTAGGGCTTGGAAAAGAAAAGAGGAACATATGAGCGTCAGCTGTGAGTCTCCAAGCTAGTCCCATGGGACACCAACAGGAATGTGGGTAGCAGCATCAATCCACACATCAAAGGAGCTCAGTGAATTTCTGGTAGGATAAACTGTGAGACCCATTATCCTCAAATGATGGAAAGACAAAGAATCTTGCAAGCAGAAAGAAACAGCTCCTCACTCACAAGTGGCCTTTGATATGATTAACAAAAAAGCACTTATCAGAAACCATGGGTGTCGGTAGGCTGTGAATAACAAGCTCAAAATGTCAGAAGAGATAGGTTGACTGCTGAGAATTGTAAATTTAAAAGCCTCTTTCAAAAATAGAAAAGATCAATCCCCAGTTCCACAAAAAACAAAACAAAACAAAACAAACAAACAAAAACTGTGAGCAAAAATAGAAAAGAAGGGGACTGGGGAGATAGCTCCCAGGCAAGTGCCTGCCTGGCAAATGCAAGGTCGTGAGTTTGAACTCCAGTCCCCCGGCCCCCCCCCAAAAAAAGAAATTAAGACATTCTCTGATAAAAATGAGTGCCTCTCTGAAGATCTTAAAAATGTTCCAGGTGTATATAGAACAGCACTAGCTAAGAACCTGCATCTCCATGAAGAAAAGAAGGGTACCTACAAAATGATTCTGCCCAGGCAAATCTCATGCACTATGAAAATGCTTTATTGAGAAGTTACAGAAGTGGCAGAAGTGGCCTCAATTTTAAGGTGGCCAGCGGGGATCCTTGTCCAAGTCTGGAAAGTGGGAAGGTGATTAAGCAGGAGCTGACCTAGATAAAACAAAGAGTGGATTTTTTACTGGAAAGTCTGGAGAAAATTGAAAAGGAACAGAGCAAACAAAGGGTGGAGATGAAGAATGATAAGACCGAAGAGGAAAACCACCGCCTCCCAGAAGACGAGACTAATGTGAAGACAAAGTCCGAGACTGCTGCGGAAGACTCTGCTGAGGAAGGGATCTCCTGGATGATGATGAAAGTGAAGATCAGGCAGAGGACCAGCTGGATCATCACCAAGGATGATGAAAAAGAGGCTGAGGAAAAAGAGGATGCAGAGACAGCGCTAATGGCAAGGATGACTCTTAAGCACATAGTCGGGTTTAGGAGTCTTATTTATGTATGTATGTATGTATGTATGTATTTATTTATTTATTTTTGTCTTTTTGTCTTTTTGAGACAGAGCCTTGCTGTGCCAATCAGGTTGGCCTTCAGCTCAGTTTTGTAGCCCAGGCTGGTCTCGAACTCACACTGATCCTCCTGTCTCAACCTCCCAAGTGCTGGGATTATAGGCGTGCACTACCACACCTGGCTGGTTTTAGAAGCCTTGTTCCATTATTTCATACTTATCTCGGCACTTGCCTAAGATCAAAATTTCACCAGCTCCTCCCCCCTCGTGTCTTCAGCACATGCTCACTGTTCTCCGTGTCCTACCATGTTCATCGCTGTCCTGAGCCTAGCACCATTTTCACTTCCTTTCATGCTCCTAGGAGTTTTAAGTCTTCTTCTGTAATTTTTTTGCTTTTTAATTTTGAAGCCTCTTTCTGACTTAACAACAAAAAGGTTTCATGGCTTTTATCAGCTGTCTCCACAATAATCTCCCATTATGCAGGTAGTATAGCTATTTCCATTCGTACATGATGTCAGTAGTTGCTTCCCTAACTGCAAAGGCAATCTCATTTAGTGTAGCACCTGAAAGCAGCTGTGTTTGACTTAAGAATTACGTGTATCACCCCACATCAAGTACTTTGTAGGGCTGTCAAACACAAATGTAAGAATGTATTTTTGTGAATGAGAGCATGTCAAATGCATCCTCTAGAAAAATTAGTGTAATGGTCCTTATCTTCTAAAGTTGATACTGTGGGTTATTTTTTGTGAGTGCCTGATGTTTGCGATCTTTTTTCTCAAAATGAACAAGTCCTTATGAAACCAGGAATTTGGAGCAAAAAAAAAAATGCTCTTCTCCCCTGGACACTGTCTCTCTGTACACTGAGGCTTCCACTCGCAGTCTTCACCAAAACCCTAGTGACCAGAGTGAGTCTTCATTCAGCTTTTGTCTGGGAGCATGGAAGTTAATTATTTTTCCTGTTAACATTTCTGACTTTCAGCTTGATCATCTGTGAAATGAGGTTACAAATACATAGCCTACATATCTCAAAGGATTATCATGGCACATTAATAAATTCACAAGAGCCTTGTAAACTCCAAAGTGGTATATAGGTGAGAAGTATTCTATCTGCCATAAGACCTTTATCTTCTGTCAATCCCCTTAAATTTTTCAAATGCCCTATTCATCACCACATAGCACTGAATTCAGCTCTCTTTTTCATGAGCTGCACACTCACAATTCCAAATATCCTTGATAGATATTCACAACATAGTTGGATAGTTTATCATAAATAAATGTTCATACTTTTTTCTTGTAACCTTTCTATTCATGCCAAAAAGATGTACATTTTTCTTTCAAGGCTTGAGAAATTAATCCAAAATTCATAGTGGCCTGATATTTCAGGCAACAAGAAGTGGTTACAATGAGTCCGCTTTTCTCCCAGGATAATGACAGGTTTAATGTACTCATAGCAGTGGCAAAACCATATCTAGAGAAGTTTTTATGCTGGATATTGAGAGCCAGGAAGTCCAAGATCCCAACATGGCTAGAGAGGGGGTAAACCATGGCCATAGGCACAGCTGCTGTTCCCTGCCCCCCTCCCCTGTAAGCCCTCAAGCTGAACTTTAACACCATTGTCATCCAAAAGTGTTTGGATGGTAACAGAGTGACAGAGACCCAGTAGAAAGCTCTGCACAAAAGCACAAGGGCATCTCATTTCCAGCTCAGGAAATCCACCTAGATTATCTATGGACTAGTCAGCACAATCATACCTTCTAGGACAATGTTATTTTGAATTTATTTTAAGTTTCAGAATATATTCTATGTTATTCTGATACTATATGCAAAAGGGTAGCTCTTTTGATACCTTGGTGAGAAACTCAAGAGAAAATAACATTCATAAATAGCATCTTTCTGCCAGATGGAGTGCTGAATTTCTCTATAAAGTATAATTCATTTAATTATCCTATGAGGTAGCTATGTGACATTGCTCCTTGGCTATAGAAATTTAGAGATAATAAATGTTCAAATAGTTTTGGTTAAATACAAATACAAAATGATATAACCAATTGTATCTGACCCCAAAGATCATAGCTAATACGTTTGAACATTGATATCATAAATTTACTTTTGAGACAGAATTAAATAACCAAGGGTTCTAAAAATTAAAAATATTTTTATATTTGTCACTGAATTAGTCAAAGTTTATAAATTTGTGTAATTCTTCTGTGTATAATAGTATTTAATGTGTAATACAGTATTTCTGTATTCAGTACGGAATTGAACAAATCCTGGGAGTTCTGGTGTTTTCAATTCAGGGTTTTCTTTTTTTATTGATTTGTTTTGTTTCAGACTTTTTTATTCTCATTTTACTTTGTTTTGTATTTTATTAAAATTCAGTAGGTCAGATTCACAGAGACAGACACTGGCCATCAGGGCTGCAGCTGCAGAACGTGCCTATGTCATCCCAGAGCAACTAAGGAGCTGGCCCAGCTCCTCCAGCCATCCATTAAGGCCAACAGCCTGGGTTCTTTAGCTCCCACAGACAGCAAGGGCTATGAGAAGAGGATGAAACTCTAGGTATCCTTCCAAAGAGGAGAGCAAATCCTTGGAAAAGCACTAGCCTGAGCATGACCTGACATGGACAAGATGAAAATAGGATGAATTTGGAGGCTTGCTATGGCATGCACTACAGATTCCTCCTGTGTTATCAAGGACAACTTGACTCAGCATAAAAGTTCACCTTGCGGTTAGGGCCAGTTCCTCCACATTCTTGATGATCAATAAAAGGAAGCTTGTTGGTGCAGTGAGCTGTAGCCCCTTGGCTGCACTGTTCTTAGAGACAAGAGGTACTAATTACTCCTCATTCTGAAACCTCTCACCTTTATCCAACTGCTATTATTTTCTAGATGGCTTACTTGATGGAGTGATCTGGATAATCATCTGTGAGTACTCAGACCATTTCTGAGGCTATCGGGCCACTCAGTGGTGTGTCCCAGCATTTGACATAAAGATCCTACTCATCCTATGATAGACTCTGCACTCCAAATTTCCATTGCTCTGCTCACCACAAAGTTTGAGATATGCAAGATGTCCTCTTTCGGTATGATAGATTTTTTTCTGGATTGCACCTACCTTAGGGAAATAGTCCTTACCTATGTATACACTTAATGTTTTTCAAAGATTTTATTTATAAAATTCCAGGAAAACTGTGTAGTCTTAATTTTCAGAGAGGTTTGTTTTGTTGTTGTTTTGGTACAGGCACTGCAGTGTCTCACTACACAAAATGGATTTGTAATGATCCTCCTGTTTTCAGCCTCCCAAGCGCTAGGATTAGAGACATGAGACACCATGCCTAGTCTAATATATTTTTAAAGTTAGATTAGGATATTTGCTAATATATATCCACGAACACAAATAATAATTTTAATTGTATATTTCTTAAGGGCATTTTAGTTCTCAACAAACTGGGCCGAGGAGACAGCTCCGTGGCACAAGTGCCTGCCTTGCAAGTGCAAGGTCATGAGTTTGAACCCCGGTCCCACAAAAAAAAAAAAAAAAAAAAAAAAAAGAAGTTCTCAACAAACTGTAGCTCAGTTTCTCCCTCTGAAAAATAGGGATCATGCCGGGCGTGGTGGCGCACGCCTGTAATCCCAGCACTTGGGAGGCTGAGGCAGGAGGATCGGTGTGAGTTCGAGACCAGCCTGGGCTACAAAAGTGAGCTCAAGGCCAGCCTGAACTGCATAGCGAGACCCTGTCTCAAAAAGACAAAAAAAAAAAAAAAATAGGGATCATAGTAGTGCAGATGTTATGGCGATTGTATGCAACCATTTTATTTGACACTTAGCACACTGCAAGATACATGGTAAGCATAAAGTATGTTAACACATCTTAATCCTTATTCAATCAATCCTTGTCATGGTCCTATGAAAGTGATATCCTTACTTATTATACTCACTAAATGAGGACAATTTCGAATAAATTGTGTAAGTATCTATAGCTAGTCTTATCTTAGATAAGATTCAAGCCATGAAAACGCTATCATTTCTGCTTCTCAGTGAAACAGTACTTTTAGTACTTTTTAGATGATGTGATTTCAGGACAGATGTTAATTGCACTTACCACCCTACAGGAACTCTCTGGGTAATCTCTCTACTAAATGTCTTATTGTTGAGGGCAACAGTAGTGCATATTAACAATTATCCTATTAGCATTTGTCATATACAAAAAAATAATAGATAGTTGCATAGTTTTCCTATCTTGTAAACTTCAACCTCATTAAGAAAGCTTTAAAATATGCTTCATAATAACTAATCTTAAAGAATGCTCTTCCACCATGTTAACTGGCAAATGCCCTTTAAAAGTTAATAACTCTATATTTACTTAATATTCCCTATACAATTACCCAGAAGCCTTGAAAGTATAGGATACTAAGCCTATAAATACTTCGAAGTGTCTTGGTACAAATTTCATTCAGCACTTAGCACACTGCAAGACATATAACATAAAGTATGTTAGTGCATCTGAATCAAATGAGAGAGTCAACACATTTGGTCATACCTGCAAAGTGTCTCATCTAGATAAGGTGTTATCTATGTGTCTCGACAGTGAGGTTATTTCCTTTTTCCTCCTTTAACGCTTTATCTGTGCCTTCACTAAAGTGTTCATTATGTTATGTCTTTAATCTCAGATATTAAGATGCCTACTACTTCTAGTAGGCTATAAGATCCCTGAAGGAAGAATCCGTGCCTGCCTTGTCTGTACTGTGGTTAACTGCATGCAGTAGATATTAAATAAGTGTTCTTAAATTGTGAATCAAAATCACACAGTGTTTGAGATTGCCTTGTGAGAAATTTCACAATAAGCACTCAATTCCACCAGATACCCACATCGAGTGTCCTCCCACCCTGCACACACACACACACACACACACATGCACACACACACATACACACACACACACAAATACTGGCTGCTTACTATTAGCAAGTAATTTATTAGTTTGTTCATTTTCTAAAATCACTCAAATTACTAAGAGGAATATTTTACAGCCCAGGCATTTCAAGCATACTGATAACATCAATGTAGCTACATTATCCTTAAATAATTTATCAAAAATATCTAGAAGGTAATTGATCCAAGTCATATAGCTTTCTTCTGTTAACTGAGGTATATAAATTTCTGAGACATAGCTTTCAGTTACTGTACAGGTGCTAGTATATAGTGAATGAGAACTAATTCAGTAACAAGTGTGTCCTATTTCTTGTGAGTAATCCTGGATTGTAGGCCATTTTTGTAACAATCCACAAGTGGTAGCTCTTAAGTAGTATGAAAAGAAGAATGCCTCATGGAAAAGGATGAGTAACTTAGCCAGGACTGTAGAAAGTATGCCAAGGCTAGAGAAACAAAGACTTGAGAACTTTGAGATGATTGGAACTGACAAGTGTGGGAACTATGATGATCAAACAGTACAGGGTGGACGAAAAAAGTAATCTGGTTTTCCAGCGTCCAGGCCACCAGCACTGAAGTGATCCTCTGTCACAACTGCGCAGCAGCTGGGTCAAGCGTTCAGCAAGAGCGTTGATCTTCAAAACTGCCCCTGTTTTGGACAAAAAAATGTTACTTATACAAACACTTAGAATACATGCTGTCAAGTACAGGTGAGAGGACACATCAGAACAGATAAAAGATGACAGGACAGAGAAATGGCCAGCTCTTGACATCACAGCAGCAGACCATTTACCTGCAGATTTACATTCCCCAGTCCCTCTGAGAGCTGTGAATATGTCACCATACATGATAAAAGGGACTTTACAAATGTAATAAAATTCAGAGACCTTGAAAGCAGGCCTCCTGAGTTATCTAAATGAGCTGCATCTAATCACATGAATTCTTAAAAGCAGAGGCCTATGCTCAGTTGCCAGGAGACGTGGGCAACATGTGGCAGAAGACAAGTTCAGAAACACAGGAAGCTTGAGAATTTGCCCTACCATGGCTCACCTTGAAGATGAAGAAGAATGTACACAAGAGAGTGCAGCAGCCTCAAAAAACTGAGAACTATATCTACCTGGCAGGCAGTAAGGAAACCTGAAGCTCAGTCACATGGTCACATAGAGCCAAATCTTGATACCAAACGCTCTGGGTTTAGGATGGATCCTTCCCTCTAGGTACATAAATCTGATTTTGACTTTGATTCCATCCTTGTGAGACTGAGAAGAATTCCCAGCCAGGGCTGTATGATGTTATGACCTGTAGAACTGGGAGGTAATACATCTCTCAGTTGATTTAAAGCATTTAAGCTATGACAATTCATTATGACAATGAGAGGAAAATATTAAAAGAAAATTCACAACTGTTCAACTGTTAATGCATGAGTAGTTTAAAAAGGACTGTGGTTATTCAATTTTATTTTACTTTTTGCTCCTGTTTAAAAAATACTAAATTCTCAAGATACTGAAGAAGATATTATATCCTATATTAACGATATGCAAAAGTGATTTGATTATTTTGTTGGGCATAGTCTATAGAACTCTTACATATCTACATATTAAAGATCTCCCAAGATTTTTAAAAATAGCACTAACAACATAAACTTATTTATAAAGTTAAAACAATAGTTTCAGTAAAAGAGAAAAGCATTATTTAGATCACAGTTTATCCTGTTGATGTGGAGACATGGGCTATCATAACTGAATCATTCCATTTGGTCAGAACAACCATTCAATTTAATGACAACCTAATCTCATCAAATATGTGCTATCAGCATGGAGCCCATACGGATATTCAAAATCAGTCTACCTCTCAAGAACAGGAAGCTCAAGAAAAATAGAAGCTAAAGTGGTCTAGGACTCATTTCTGCTGACGTAAGCCAGCATAGCATCTCTGCCTAGGATGCTCTTCTCTGATTCCACTAATACAGATTATCATGTTCCAATCAAATTTCCAGCAAGGAAAGAATTATTCATCTGTTTCTTTTGAAGGAGTCTCAAGTTTAATGATCTATTCTTTGAGAATTTTTTTCCTAAATTCATTTCTCCTGAAAAAAAAAAAATCCTTCTTGGGGCCAGCAAGATGGTTCAACAGTCTAAAGTGCCTGCTTAGGAAAGCTTAGGCAACCATAGGGACTCCAGCACCACATGCTGCACCAGCTGCACACTCGGGGCAGGCTGAGCTGGCCATAATACAAAGAAAAAACGAGAAAAAGAAAGAAAAAATAATCCTTCTAAACTCATATACCAAAGCCCTAACTCCCAGTACCTTAGAATGTAGCTGTCTTTAGAGTCCTTTAAGAGTTAGAGTTAAATGAGATCATTGGGCTTGACGTTATGTGACTGGTGTCCTTTAAGAAGAGAAAACCAAAACACAAACAGGCACAGAGAATGGACAACCTGAAGAGACCAGAACAAGATGACCACCTGTCAGCAAAGTGGAAAGACTCAGGACAACCAACTCTGGCTGCACCTTGGCGAAGCTGTCGAGTCTAGGCTGTTAAGACAGCCATAGCAACAAATACAGACAAGTCCTTGCTCTCTACTTAACTCCTTTTGCTCTCAAGTGGCCCAGGAGAAATGAGGCCATAGTGTCACAGCTCTTACCATGGCTGCTTACAGTTTTCCTCCAGCAGGAGGAATTACCACTGACAGCCTTTATGACAACAGCTGGACAGAAAGGTATATTTTCTTTTGTTTCATTAGATTTTAAAGGGGAGAAAAACAAAAGCAAATAAGAACAAGACAAAAACAAAGCAACATGGAAAAACAAAAAGGGTACCAAATTTCACAACAAGAATAGAAAATTAACAATTTGTACTGCCTGGGGCACATTTTCCTTAAATTCACCAGAACTCAACAGAAAAATTGAACTCACAATGACTGCCACTCACATGATACCTCCTGCCTCCTCTGGTTTAATGAAAAATATGATATTAAAAGTTTTCATGCTTACTTTTAGTCACTGGCTTGTAAAATGCCATCCTCTTTATTAAGTTTCATTAACTGTCTATTCCTCACAAGCAAGAAAATTGAATTTAATAAGCTACAATTCTTTACTTCAGAACTACCACCAGCTTTGTTTATTCACCCTGGAAAAATCAACCAAAAACAATCATTTTAAGAAAGTCATTAAGTCTTTTCTTATTCTCTTCTTTAAAAAAAAGCAAGTTCAAGAACACCAAATTTTTTCTTCCCCAATACTTTTAGTAAAGTGTAGAATTGTATTTTTTTTCTAACATTCAATGCTATTTATGATCACAGTGGCATTCAAATGCTTGCCCTAAGAAGTTTGTTGGTATGTTAACAGAATCCTGTTAAAGGATATTGGCAGAACTGCACAGAGAGCTAAGATTCTTTATCCAGTGGAGTGGGGAGAACGACTTGTTCCAGAAGTGTGACCATTCATGTTCCAGAAGTGTGACCATTCATGTTCCAGAAGTGTGACCATTCATGTTCCAGAAGTGTGACCATTCAGTCTTCTGGATGAAATATGCCCAGATGACTGGCAGATCATGCAGGTCAGGATATATATATATATATATATATATATATATATATATATATATATACCCACAGACTGCTTACTATGTTTTCCTTCACCAAAAAGTCATCATAAGCTTACTCTATATCCACAATATTTTAAATATTAATTACATTTCAGAAAACAAAAGGCATGCCCCTTTCAAGTAAAATATCAGCTTTAGGGAACTCAGCTGGCTGCAGCAACGCATCCTTCAGAATTTGCCAGAGCAAGGCCACCTGCTCACCAGGGTGCTCCAGCCCAGTCATGGAACTGCTGAGGCTGCGGGAGCTGGCCATTTCTGCCTGCTGAGGTCCTCCTGTAACATCCTCTCCCAAGCTCCCCCTCAGCATTATTCACAACTGCAACCAAACTAAGGCTCCTTCTGCCTACATTTCTTCCCTTCTCTGCCTTCCAAGGTATGGAACAGGTAAGTGAGCTGTCCTTTTAGTGTCTGCTCACAGAGCCCTGACTTGCATGGTCATCTCTGTACAATCACGGAGAAGACACAATTAAAGAGTAGAGGGTGGTGTCCTTTTGCTTTTTAAATTTTATGTATTTGGTACAAGGCCTCACTATGCAGTTTGGACTCACAGCGATCCTCCTGTTTTAGCCTCACCAGTGCTGGGATTATACGCATGTGCCACAACGACTAACCTCAGTGGCCATCTCAGCACACTTTGAGTGGGGCCAGCACAGGCTTGCTGAACTATCTCTTAGGCCCAGGCAGGTGCTCTTGACCACATTTCCCATGGCACCAACCAGCTACCAAACTGTTGCCTTCTGGGAGAAAAAGAAAGGTGTGATCTGATCCAAGGCAATTGTTTGTTTCTCTTTAATGTTTAAAACTAAAAGAATAAGTACAAAGTGGGTGAAAACTGGGCCACATAAAAGAGCAAGTTAACCTTTTAAAGTGAAAATTCCACCCAAAGTCACATTTAGGTTGTTCAGAATGTGCATATTATACTTCTTATTGAAGAGATCATCTGTTTTCAATTGTACTGGCTGAAAATATCAAAAACAAGCAGAATGGCAGGAAATAAAAAAAGAAATATTGACTAAAACTTCTAGTAACTATGAGTTAAATAAATCTTTTCTTCCTTCATTTTAGGTGTTGGGTATTTGTCCAAGTACCAAGAGAAGAGACTAGTCTTATTGATTATTTGTTCCTAACATATGATCAAATATTTCATAACTTCATTAACAATATAGTTCAGTTCTTCACAAGGTGCACTCCAAAATCACTAGATGTCTTAGAAAGTCCATCATAACTCCTGCAATCCTAGCACAATCAAGGCTGAAGCAAAGGGATCACAAGTTTCAGTTCTATGTAGACAACTTAGCAAAACAATATCCTTAAATAAAAAATAAATAAGTAAATTTAAAGAAGACTATAACTCAGTGCTATAGCACTCCTAGGTTTGATCTTCAGTACTGGGAAAATGGAAGTCTGGTCTCATATTGATCTTGTATCTGTTTCCATTAAGGACAGCAGATTATCAAAAGATCATTGGCCTTCTGCAGCAATTGTTCAAACATTCTCTATAATATGCTTCAATTTCTTCTTCTATAGAATAAAATTATAATAGAGTCATAACTCTAGAGAATAGCATTATAAAGTGTGAACATCTCTAGGCTGTGGAGGTTAAGTGCGATTAGCATACATAAACTACTGTGATAGATATTTGCTAAATACAAAGTCCCTATGCCCTACAATCTTAGCAAAGGTACAAGCTCATTCACTCCTACACTCCATGATAAAATATTTTTATCTTTTTCCAATCCTGGAATGAACCCTGACCTCATACTAGTGAATATAACACATGTATATTTTGCCTTATGGAAGTTAAAGAAATACTTCTTCCATATGTCAATTTTTATTTGTTATTATATTTGCTTCTGTATTGAGAAAATATAAATTTTTAGATCAACTATGATTTATTACGTCTTAGAAAATTAGAAGTAACACAGGATTATTACATCTTTCTTCATTGTCTTAGGAGGTTTCCCATTACTAATTACACAATGCTATAGACTAAGCACTTATGAAGAACAGGGGCTCATAGTTCTGGTATCTGGTGATGGACGTAGCCCCAGAAATCTGACAGAAAGCAGTGAGTGACAGCACTTTCAGGCAATGAGTGGGGAATGCTTAGGCACGCTGTACATAACACCTCGTCTTCTTGGGAGCCCATTAAGCCCTCGATGAGGGCTGGGGTATGTGGCTCAGTGGTCGAGAGCTTTCCTGATATGTACAATGCACAAGACCCTGGATTTCATCCCAGAATGGAGGAGGGAGGGAGGGAGAGAGAGAGAGAGAGAGAGAGAGAGAGAGAGAGAGAGAGAGAGAGAGAGAGAGAGAGAGAGAAATTACAAACAACAACACCTTGAAACTAACTACTCTTGTAAAGAGACCAAAAGTGCTCTGTGTCATCCCCTGTAAAAACCTGAGTCACCTCTGGTCTCATGCATATTCCATGGCGTTTACCCTGCCATCCGACTCAGAGTTTGCGGCACCAGAACCAAATCTCCATGTCCTTTCTCACACACACTCAAGCCTATATTTTAGCTATCAGGCTGATTTCATTTCACAGTGTTCATTAACTTCACAGGTGAAGAATTTATATTTGGGTATCACAGCATCTTTCACTTAGAATGGCATACACTTGACCCATCAGTTCAGTCATTTTAGGTGATTCACTCCGTAATTACATTCAACAATCAAGGTCGTCCTGATAAAACTGGTTTTAAAAATTTAGTAAATGCTGTGCTTGATCTTGAAACTCTCTGTCCATTTATAAAATGGGTATTATGGAAAATATACATATATATATATATATATATATATATATATATATATATATATATCCTTACAAATCCTATACACAGGACGAGAACTCCTGTGCTCCTAGTGGAATTTTCTTCTTATACTGTCATCTCAAGACACTAACAATTACATATAACTGAACCCAGAATGTGACATTCATTCTAGTCAGATTTACTTACTAAAGTGTACACAAGGCTCCAATTGTACCTGTACATTCCCTAAGGAAAGATGAAGGCATTAAATCCCAGCACTCCCCGCTGACACACAATGAAGCAAGGAGACACAAGTGCGCAAAGTCCACTTCATCCTGCTGTGCGCCCAGCTTTACTTCCCTTGTGCACCCAGCCCACAAGCCTGGTCAGTGGCACCTGTCACCAGGGTGTTTGGGAGCAGGGCTTGCGTGCCGAGTGGGCACCTCCTGACTGCAGGCATTCACCAGCAGCTACATCGTCAGGGACAGAGAGTGACGAGGCAGGCACTTGTCCCTGAAAGAAGGGGTGCCACTCTTCCTGAGTGAATGGATGTGCTTGCTCTCATTGCCTCCCTTGAAAGCCCCATTCTCTGAGGTACAAGCTACTTTGCCAAGGCAGATGGAGAAACTGGGAAGATTCCCAGATTCCTCGGTACAAAGCGGGTACATCGTTGCCTCCAGGAAAGTTTCTGACTGAGCCTCAGTCGGCCTGGCTGGCAACAAAAAAGACAAGCAGTTGCCAGAGGAGCCCGGAGAAGCTGCAGCCCCTCCACAGAGACGCTTCAGCCAGTTTCTCGGTTCGCAGAGAACGTCAAGTTGTCGCCAGCAGCTGCACACATTTCACGCAAGCAAAACGTCCCATTTAGGAGACAGCAGCTTGAGTTCATCTGAATAACCAGTGCTTGGAGAAAACACGTTGTCCCAAGCTGCACAGCACATTGTCTGCGGTGGAAAGATTCAAGGGCAGCTGAGCGCTGCCGCTGCTGCAGCGGCTGCTGGCAGGGCTGGAAGCAGACACCGCTCTTGTTAACTGCTTCCCCCATTTTCATCCTGTTCCCTGATAGCTCAGACTAAGTAAAAGTCAAGAAACACTTTACAAAAACACTTCGTTCCCGTGTAACAATGCACACGAACATCAGGTTTGCAGTCCTTGCTGCCTACGACATTAATAGGCACGTGACCCAGAGGTGTCGGAAGTTTCAACTGTATAGCTGAATGTTTTTCTTGAGATTCTTGAAGCTGAGTAGCAGCTTGAATGTCTTTCTCTTATGTTACTCAATGCGCACCATGTGCACATTGCAATGTTTTCCTCCTAAGCTGCTCCAAACCCATGCTTGAAACAACCAGCAGCTGGGAGAGAAGGGCACTGAGTGACAGGGCTGTGCCCCCAGCATGGAGGAGGCGGAGTTAGATGGAGACGGAAGTTCTTCAGGCCCGTCTGGTGTGCTTCCAATTATTCAAAGATGCCCCAGCTTATGTAGTAAGTTTGCTGTTGCTCTCGTTTTCTGTTTGTCTTTTTTTTTTTACTAAATTAAAAAAAAAAATGTACTACCTCCCAGAGTGGTAAATTTAACATTCTGAACAAAACCTAGCATGATTTAGGCCCTCTTTCTCCTATCACCTCGTCTCCGGCCAGTCACTTGTCCACAGGGAAAGCAGAACTTTGCTCTTATCCCCCTGGCAAGATTTATCAAGGCACCAGTATTAGCGGATTCACGAATCTGATGAGACACAAGACAGAGCACTACATCAACTGCCTATTGCTGCCTAACAGCTACAGGAAAGCACAGTGGCTTAAGATAATCACCATTCCATGGTGCACACACAGTCTGAAGGTCAGCTCCTGGGCTTCTTGGTATCATTTGGAATTACTTGTGTATGTGTGCTCAGCACTGCAGTGGGCAGACAGCACTGGTTAAGTCCCCTTTAATGTTTCACGGAGGCATCACTGCTAACTTCTGTTCACTATATGGTTGGACTATTTATAGCAGGTCTTTGAGGCTTTTTTCTGAGGTCATAGCAGCATTCTAAGAAATGCGAGGCCACCAGAAACCTAGGCTCAGCAGGCAAGTTTCGCATTGTGCCATCCATTAGCAAAGAAAGTCAAGGAGCCAGCCCACCAACAAGATCAGGAGAAACAGATTCCATGTCTTAAAAGAAGGATCTTTGAAGTCATGTTACACAGGCGCATAGATACAGGGGTGATGTTGCCTTAAAGCACCCACAGAGTATCAATAAAATAGAGCATCAAATATGTAATCAGTAATTAGAATAGCATCAAGATTTTTACATTAGCTGTGTACTATGAATGCTTTTAGTTAAGACAATGAGGTGTGTGTCTCAGTTATTTTTCTCTCACTGCCAAGGCAAAATCCAAAGTTAAGCAAGGAAAGGCTTATTTACTTCACAGATTGTGAGGTTTTTAGTCCATATTTAGCTGGCTTGAAGGCAAAGAGGCCTATGAAGAGGGCAACAGGGCTGGTGAGAGAGCTCTGTGGACTAAGTGCCTGTTTAGGCAAACACAGGGACCTGGTTTCAATTCCCTGGCACCACTAGCCACACTGGCCCTGCCCCAGGTGTGTTGAGCTGGCCATCAGAACTAGTTATGGTGGCACATGCCTGTAATCCCAGCACTGTTTCGGCTGAAGACAGAAGGATCACTATGAGTCTGAGTTACATAGTGAAACCCTATACCAAATACATTAAAAAAAAAAAAAAAGAGGCCAAATAGTTCATGGCAGCAGAAAACAACAAAGCCAGCAAGAGCAAAGGCAAGAGCAGCAGCAGAGAGCAAGCTTCTCTCTCTTCGTTATATCATTTTCAGTCTGTCCACCCCAGGGTGGGTGCACCACTCACACCCATAATTTCAGCATTGGACTGTGAATTAATCACAAACTCTAAAAGCACACCCCAGTGATTACATGAAGTGCTGATGGGCTATCTACACACAAACCATAACAGCATCATAATAAATACATATTTTAAATATATTTAAAATGTTTAAAATATTTTTGATTTTATAGCTTTTGGTGCCTACAGAACGTTTTTCCTTGTGTGTCAGCCTTTGTGTATTCCTTAGCACATTGTAGCCTTTCATCTGCCACAAGGCCACGACTGGCATCCTGTCCTGCCAAGACTCCCACTACACTTTCCAGACCCAGTTCTCACACTCAAAGGTGTCATTTTGACTGGTGACCCTTTGGCAACATTTTGAGTTCAAATCAGGTGTGTGTCACATTGCTGTTTTCTTCAGCATCTGATTCAAGAAGGTCCCACATCAGTGGATTCTTGCTCCATTTCCTGTCACAGGAACATTGGCTCACACAGCCAGCGTCAAAGTCACTGTCACCACCAACGTCACCCACACTACTCTTCTGCTATGAAAGTGTGCATGTTACCATAGCAGATGGTATTCACCACCTGTACATGAGTAACCTGAGAATTCCCTTTTGATCTGCTCCAAAATTTGCAGGTCTGAGTTTTCATGTGACATTGTACTGAATTTGACTACTTCTACCAGAAAAATCTAAAGAAGACTTTATGGAAAGAAACATATCCTAATATGATGTGGGTATATTGTAACCTCTATGATGCTCAGGAAAGCATAATCAAAAGCTTCTATGGAGCATCAGGTGAGGATAAATTCTGGTGTGACGCTTGTGCACATGAGCACTCGCCTTGCTTTTCATAACACCAAGTGGATAAACACAGAGATTGCTTCCTGTATCCCTCAGGGAAATTCTCTGACAGACACAGTTAACAACTATTACAATGAAATAAAACTTTACAGTAGAAAAGTAAAGGATGCATTTGTGGGACCCTTAGACCGTTAACATCCATTCCCTTATGATTGAAACTCTCTTCCCCTGTGCATTGAATTAAGTACTCTCTCATGATTTATCATTTCTCTAATATTTACTTATTTCTCAGTTTTCTTTATTAGCTTCCTGTTCTCTTTTAGTCTGGGGGAACCCAACATACCAATCTTCTCATTCTCTTGACTCAGTAATTTCATTTGCTTTGCTAATGTTTACAGATGCCATATTGATGGCTCTGGGGTGGACGCCTTACCAGAATCTCTGCTCATTAGCAGACTTGTTTGTCTAGCAGCACGCTGGTCACGGCTTGTTTGTTTCGAGTTTGACTTACCTCAAAATGAATCTCATTATCTTCCTTTTTATGTTCTGTGTATTTTTTTTAGTTAAAAGTCTACTGCTCCTCATTTACATACACAAGACAGAAGGTCAAGAAAGCCCTGGTTCTCTTCTCTCTCTCTCTCTCTCTCTCTCTCCCTCTCTGTCACATGATGTAGACTTCATGGCCTATCAGTTTTATTTTCTAATATGCTATTGGAACTAGAATGCTTTATTTATACTCTGTGGATATGGATTTTTAGGTTCTTCAAATTCTGTAGGAAGGAAAGAGGCAAATTTTGCTCCTTTAACTGGAAGATTATTTTATCAATGTCTTAATCATATCTTTATCAAGTCATTTTTAAGTAAAAAATCTTCATCTCTGAAGTAGTCTGTAGTGTGTTTCCAAAAAATAAACATTTATATCTCACTGAAAAGATAGCTGTGATGAGAGAAAAGACAGCCTACAAATTCGGAAAAAATCTTAATTAATAAGCACTCAGACAAAGATCTTATATCTAGAATTTATAAAGAACTAAAATTTATAACGAACAAAATTTAAAGACCCAACCCCAAAATGGGCATCCAAGATGAATGCACACTTCTCAGAGGAAGAAATACCAGAAGCAAATAAATACATGAAAAAGTGCTTCACATCACTAGCCATTCATGAAATGCAAAGTAAAGTAACGCTGAGATACCACCTCACCCCAGAAAAATAGCTAACATAAAGAAATCAATTAACAACAAATGCTGAAGAGGCTACAGAGCGGGGGGGGGGGGGGTAGAAGGAGTAGAAGGAACCCTTCTACACTTCTGGTGAAAATGTGGACTGGTGCAACCGTTATGGAAATCAGTGTGGAAACTCAAAAACTAGGTCTGGAAATCCCATTCAATCCAGCTATTCTCCCGTATTGTATGCTGCGCTAGCTCCACCTCCAGGTGCACTGAGCTAGCCACCGAGTCTGGGCATGGTGGTGCATGCCTGTAGTCCCAGTACTGGGAAGGCTGAAGACAGGAGGATCATTACAAGTCAGAGATGCATAGTGAGACCCTGTGCCCAATAATAATAATAATAATAATAATAATAATAATAACAATAGTAATAGTAATAGTAATAATAATAATAATCTGGTTCATTTTCCAAGTCAAATATCTAATTTGTCTCCTGTGTTTTAATACCCAAGGTATATGTTTTCAATGGAATTTATAGTGAGTATACTGAACTGTTGTGTTAAACTTCCGTTAAATTACTGCTAAATTTCCTCTTAAAAGTCACTAACTGTAACAGAGTGAGAATGGATCTAAATCTAGATTAAAGCCTTTGGTGAATTCACTGTGGTTCTCCATGACTCAGAATTAATATCTTACTGCTCCCCAAGAATTTCTTATCTAGAAGTAACAAACAGCATTGTGCTGAGTTAAAATCCTAGTAAGGGACTGGGATAATATGTCATTTGTAATGAAAAGAGTAACACCAACTGTGATTCTTATTATATATGGAACATGCACAGTTTTTCTCTTCTGGAACTTAAAGGAAGGTTTACATCTAGTTCTTAGTTTATAGGTAAAAACCAAAAAATTTGACAAAGATTGTACTATATGCTACTGTGATGAAAAACACATGTGATTAGAAATTTGTAGCTTTTATTCCACATTTAGTAATCTTTGCTTCACATTTCAGTTTTTCGAGAAAAGAATAAATGAATAATTATAACTTAACATAAGAAAAAAATCCTGAAAGACACTTAGAGAGCTTTGGAGCATGGAATATAAGAAGCTATGAAATTTCTTCTTCTACGTGTGTTCTCACATAAAGTAGATTTATATATGTCTGAAAGCATTTATGAGGATACAATCTGATTGAGGCAAGGTGAAATAGTTTTCTTCTAGTTGAATAATTCAGTGATTTTTCTGTAATATTCTGTTACATTTTCCTAATAAAAATAAAAAATATATAATAACAAATGCAAAATGACACTGAAATTGATTCCTTTTTGCTCAAAAATAAGCAGAATAAAGGAGCTAAATCTTTTCACTTGCCTATCTTTAAAGCTGGAGCTGAGAAACCCTTTTAAACCACAGGTCAGGGCCCGGTGGGATGGCTCAGTGGTCTAAAGCACCTGGTTGGGAAAGCTTGGGCTGCTTCAGGGACCGCAGTTCGATCCCCGGCACCACATGGTGTGCCAACCCTGCCCTCGGGGTGGGCTGAGCCGGCCGTACAAATGAGTGAATAAACAAATAAAGGTTCTAAAACAAGAAAATAAATAAATAAATAAAATTGAAAAAAAAACCACAGGTCAGTGCATGGCAGTCTCTGCTCTATACTCTGCCTTACCCCTATTCTGCTCGGAGAGAGAGCCAGATCTTCGTATGTGCTTGTTTGCAGGATCCAGGGCTGTCCAGGGCACTCTCTTCCCCACCTCATGTCTCCCTCACTATGCTCATCCTTTGTCATCTGTACTACTTACTCCTTCCGTTCCAGTTCTGCTGGCCTCCTTGTTAGCCCTCTGCTGAGAGCCCTCCCACCTCAGGCCCTTGCACGCTCTTTTCCTTGCCCTGTGAACTCTCTTCTGTGAGTCTCTTCATCCTTCCTACTTAAAACTCTAAGCGCCCTCCACACCAACAAACTGGATTTTCTTTTTCACTTGTTCAAATACTTCATAGTTTATGATGTTAATTTTTTGTTGTTCATCACTTCTTTTCAACATCTAGAAAATCCAAATTCCTAGAATATTTAATTAGCAATTTTGTTCATTGATTCATCTCAGACCCTCAAAATAGATGTCCCCAGCAACTATTTTAAGTTCCTAATAAAATCCTTTGTAAAACTTAGTGTTTTCCTCGCCCAAAGAGACAAGGACTGAACATGGTTCAGGTAGCTATTTTTGTGAAAGATACAATTCATCAGCCATACAGGAAAACAATTCTCAAAGATGTAATTTAGAAAAAAGAGATGATTCAAAATAATATGAAAAGACAAGGTAAAAAAGAATTAAAGCTTAGTATCAATATCAATAAACTAAAGTAGTAAATCTCAACATTAAATATGTTAAATATAATTCACACTGAAAAACACTGTATAACTCAGTAGAATAATTTATTGTAAACTAGATCCAAAATGACAGATTAATCAATACACACTGGAAAATGAAAAGAAACAAAGTAGGTGGGGAGAAAAAGTACCCAATTTTAGATAGCATCAAAAGAGTAGGAATTGTTTTATTACAATTTTGGTAGTCAGAGAAGAAAACCCAAAGGTTTTTGTTAAACCTCACTTCTAACCAACAGACTACTGCTATTTGAAGAGATTCTTTGTGCTCCACCCAGAGCTTAGCCTATCAGGAACAGGGTAGACATGGAACCACTTTCTAGTTTCCTAAGTTCAAATTTCTCCGCTATCTCAGTCCCTTCTCTTACCTCATGCAAAATGGCAGCTGGAAATAGACAAATCTCTGACTTCATCCTTGCAGCATGGAAAAAATCAACCTTCTTCCTTCTTCTAATTGTTTTGTTTCTATGAATTCAATTAAATATCAGAGTTGTTCTTTTGGGAGCTGCATAAATGACTTCTAAGGGACCTTAGAAGGGTCTAAGGAAACTTGGGTCTAACTTACCCAGTTAAGTTCCTAAGGCTTTTAGGCTATAGTGCTTTGCAATATATTCAACCAATGACAGGACCCTATACCTGTCCATCCAAGTGGTAATTTCATAGATTTCTTCCCCATGACTACCTCAAGCTATTACAATTATAATTCAGTGTATTCACTAATCATAATGTTAGTTTATAGTACAAACTTGGGTGAGTATTCTATTTTTAAGGTAAGAAATGTAAGTAATAGGAAAATCTAAAAAGGTGAAGAGATGGGACTCTGAGCAATGCCCAAGAAATCTTCCTTGGGTTTGAAATCAATTTACTAATAAATTCCATTGAGTAACTATGATTTAACTAGTGACTGAGTCAATTATTAGTTGTTAAAATTTCATATATTTCTGGCATAAGAATATAAGCATTAGTCAAGTGTGGTGACACACACCTGTACCTGTAACCTCAGCACTTGGGAGGCTGAGCAGGAGTCATTGTGAACTTGCGACCAGCCTAGGGTACAAATTGAGCTCAAGGACAACCTGAGCTACATAGTGAGGCCCTGACTCAAAAAAGACAATAGATAGATAGATAGACAGATAGATAGATAGATAGATAGATAGATAGATAGATAGATAGATACGTACATACATACATAGATAGATAGATAGATAGATACATAGATAGATAGATAGATACATAGATAGATAGATAGATAGATAGATAGATAGATAGATAGATAGATAGATAGATGGATAGATAATTTAAGATTTTTGCCCATTTAAGAACCCCTTCCCGGAAAATCATTTCTATAGATTTTTCCACCTAGTAAATATTATTTAATAGTCCTAATATTTTATTATCAGTAAACAAATTATGGCTTCCTATAACGTTCCTTGGGATATTTAGGCATTAACTCTTGGTACATTCTAAAATCTTTTTAAAGACACATATCAAGTTTACATAATTTTCCCTACTTTTTAAAAACTAGGAAATTTATTTGCTATGGTTATGAAAAAGCTCATTAGAAACAGGTTGAGTTCCAGGAAAGCAGTATGATGTGCCACTTTATTGTAAAGCACACCCCTATATTTCTCTGTGATTATACTTTTAACTCTAAGACAATTTCATTTAGAATCTATATTAAACCATGTATGATGACGAATTAAAAACATCTTTAAATGACATTGCCCTTCAATATTAAATTAGTGTTAATGAAGTGAACTGATCTTTATATTGTGAAAAGTCTGATGAATGATTGCTGTTGTGGCTAATTGAGAAACCCTACATATGTAATGCTTCCAAATATGCACCTTTTCCTCACTTCCTTTTCTCTTATTTATAGAACAAGAGAGCTAACCTAAGGTTTTCCAAAGCCAAGGCTAGGGATATAGTAATGCAAGGAGCCAGCCTGACAAGTGCAAGGTCCAGAGTTTGATCCCTGGCAAAAAAAAAAAATGAAGAAGGAAAGAAAGAAAGAAAGAAAGAAAGAAAGAAAGAAAGAAAGAAAGAAAGAAAAGAAAAAAGTCCACACCTGTCCTTCATACCACTGTTTATTCATCCTGCTTCTCTCATCTGGTGCCACTAATGGAAGATCTTTAAAACCTGACTGGATGTTCTTAACAGTCATAGTCTTGAACTCTGGGCTTGGTTAGAAAACCAGGGAAAGGTAAATTAAAAGGGTTTTTTGTTACCTCAACTTTTATATTTTTTTGATAAGATATTTTTAGAAAATTTGGCTATTTGTTTTTTTAGTGGTGGTTTTGAAATTCACAATAATTTTATATAATTTAATCTATGCCTTTACTCTTTTAAATGGTCAACTTGAAGTGTGGAGGCTATGGAAGAGAACTCTCTCAAGACTTTTGTTTTTTATGGCAAACTCAGCCTGCCCTGGGGGGTGGGACTGGCACAGCATGTGGTACAGGGAATGGAACCATGGGTCCCTGTGGTTGCCTAAGCTTTCCTAAGCAGGCACTTTAAGACTGCTGAACTGTCTCACCAGCCCAAGACTTTTCTCAAATTCCTTACTTAACTTAACCTTTAAGGGGAAAAGAAAGCAGCAAATAGCCTGAAGGCCATGATAGTTCCAGTACAGAAGCTGCTACTGTTACAATTCTCAGCACTGTAGCTCCCTTATTTAAAAACAGAGAAATGATATCCCCCAAAATTGCCTCAGGATAATTTCATTCAAATGTGCAAAAGACTCCTGAACTAGGAGATTGTGTGCAGACTTTCTTCCCATTCATCCCCTAATTCAATCAGAATGGTCAGTTGGTAGACATGTATTATTTAAAGCTTGAATCTTCTACTAATCAACACCTTTGGTAGAGAAAATGGAGATGCAAAAATAACCAAGATCCGCATAAAAGGATGGAATACATGATCTCTAACACAATCTGTATGTACTCAGATTTTAAAAACAAATTTACCATAAGGTATAACATACAGTAGCTTTCATGTTTTTTAGTTACTTGATTGTTCAATGAACATGATTTGAAAAGGCTAGACTCTAGGTTAAAAGCAAAATACAATGAATCATTTGGGCCATAAATTTCAAACAAAATATGATATTTTTATATTACTGTCTTTCATCTATTTGCTTTGTGAATCCTAGCTCTTACATGGTGCTGTTGGCTAGAAACAAATCGTCTCTAAATATCACGTTTACATTTGGATCTTTTATCTTAGCTGTAAAATTATACAGAGCTGGGATTTTCTCTTATAAATCCATCTGTGGCTGCTGAAAAGTAAATTATTTTGTTGAAGGTCAGCATTCAGTCTGGCCAGATTTACCTTTTATTAATCCTTATGTGCTGCTTAGGATGTAAGCTTTTCATTACCGTGGTATAGCCACATTTTGGCCCCAGAGTCTTTTCTCTCCATTTGATTCCAAATGTCAGGACTTGGCCATCTGGGCATTCTCAAATGTGGCATCAGAAAGCGAAGTATCAATTTGGTGTAGAGTCTGATGTTCACCTTTTTTTTTTTTTTTAAAAGTTTTTCTTTATTTTTTTTTTTCTTGTTTCAGAACCTTTGTTTATTCACTCATTTTTTATGGCCGGCTCAGCCCGCCCCAAGGGCAGGACTGGCACAGCATGTGGTGCCGGGGATCGAACCGCGGTCCCTGAAGCCGCCCAAGCTTCCCCAAGCAGGCGCTTTAGACCACTGCACCATCCCGCCGGGCCCTGATGTTCACCTTTTTTACTACATACCACCAGCCATTTGTCAAAAATGCAATCGGCACCTAACAGTTTAGTGTGGACATGCATGCCTTGGTCATGCTTCCTAACTCTCAATTAGAAAATCTCAGATTCAGTCATTTGTGTTTTAATGGGTTGTGGAAACAGAGGGGTCTTTAAAATGGACAGACAGCTGAAAAGCTTGGCAGGCAGTTAAATGTGGACCATGGGAGACTCCTCACAGATCTGTGACTTATCATTACTCCTTGCTCAGTCTGTGTTGAAATAAACATAAAATCCCATTAATGCTAAAAAATGACAAACTTGGAGAATCACATGCTGCACTGCTGCTGTATGTGAAATAAAAGAAGAAAATCGCTTCAGTCATTCAAATTAGCTTTCTTCACAATGGATCTCTATACACTGTTTTGATCATTTGAAAACTTGCTTGAGTAAGAAGTAAATTGCGCTTTCTAGACTTCTTATCCAGTTGAGATGCTGACTTTCTTTGAAATCCAAATGCCACTCTTTGTGTACTCATTTGAAACTGATACTTTCGTTGTGATTGCAGAGTGCTGACTTGTAGAACTGAAGCCTAGTCTGCACATTCATTTCTTCCTTCTTTTTTTTTTGAAGTGACTAGTGCTTAATTAAGTTAGCATAAATTGAACTTTCACAAATTGCAGAAACAAATAAAACTATCCTATTAGAGATTGATATTCAGTAAGTATACAAGAATTGTTGACATGCTTACAGGATAAAATTCCACCTTGTAAATCAGTACTCCCATTTTTAGCTATTTCACCTAAAACTGTTTATTTTTGCTTACCTAGTCATAGAGAGCAGCGTCAACAATATTCAAAAAGGACCCATTTTTGATTATTGCTGTACAATCTTATAGGTATTCTCTACTAGGAGAATTATTTCCTTTACATCTTCAAAGTGATTGGATATATATTCTAGCTTTGCCTCTAGAAAGCTTAAATCAATAACTGTAAGCACCACATGACTACACTTACATACTATGTTGTAAGAAAAATACTTTCAAATATTCTGAGTAGAAAACACCTTATAATTTCAGCAGTCACTGTCAGTATAATTGATTGCCTATCACTTTCAAGAACATTCAACATTTCCTCAGAAACAAGAATGGTGCAGCAAAACATGATTGGCCCGTGGTCTTTGGGGGTGCTTTGCCATCACACAGAAACAAGTGTTAAGTGAGATGTCAAGCAGCAGCCTCTCAGACAGAGATGGGCTGCTCACCCCGCATTATGAAGTCATTGATGTGTCCTCCTTTCATGTCCAGGGAGTCACAAGGGACACTGTTGGGGCTGTGCCCATGTCTCCCACCTTGTCCTCTATGTCATCTACTTCACATGGTCCTTTGTTCTTCTACATTGCCAGATCCCTGATAAAATCAGTAGTGTAGTTGCAGATATAACAATGCAAAATATTACACCAAATATTGTAATCCATATGGGTCTGTGTGTGATGCAAGTGTGGAAGGAATTCTTAAGAATTCCAGACTCTGATCATCCAAAAAGAATACATTGGTTTTTTGTTTGTTTGTTTGTTTTTTGTTTTTTTGGCGGGAACAGAGTTCAAACTCACAACTTTGCACTTGCCCGGCAGGCACTTGTGCCAGGGAGCTATCTCCCCAGCTCCAAGAACACATTGTTGATTCAGTTCCTGTTCATTCTTACGGCCAACTTACTTCATCAGCAGGAAGAGTATGATTTTTCAAAGGGTCTGTAACCACAAACCAGAATGACACTCTCTGGGTTACATTATAACATAGAACATGGGAAATTCCTGTTGTTTCTCTATTGGGAACTTTTCTCATGGAGAAAGCCACCATTGCTCTGAAGAGATATTCTTCATTTGTATCCCAGAAACACACTTTATCTCCAAGAACTGTTTAGATCCTAAATCTCACTTTAAAGGCATTTTCTGCATCTGGTTGACACAGATCAGCACAAATAACAGTCACAGGTCCTTTTCCACTGATCAGCATGTCCCTTACTGCGTGTCTTAACTTTTTCCTCCTTCCTTATCCACATCCAAATTCCAGTCTAGGATCTTTAGGCTGTAAGCTTCTTGAATGTTTCGTTGTCGTTGGAACACAGTGCTGTACTCGATAAATCTTTTTCGAATGAACGACAAGTGAATCAAAAGCGTCCTTCCCGCAGGAGAACCCACTCAAGGATTTCGAGGTAGAAAGCAGATGAAGACCTCGACATGAGCGGGCAAAAGGACAAGTATGGTGCCTGGCGCCGGGAAGCATGTATCCCAGCCAGTGCTTTTGCTCCATGCAACCCCCGTTCCCACGGTGCGTGTTCTGTTCTAGTCTCACTCTGGCACCCTGTGGGTAGCTGGAGCTCTGAGTGTTTCTGAACCCACTACAGACTGTTTTGGTTCTTTTGTATTTAATGATTTAGCTCACTAGGCAGCTAGCTGTTCATCTGGATTGCAGGCTCCTTCCGTGAGCACCCACGACTCCTATCTTTGGGTGAATTGCAAGATATCTTAACTCTTGAAAATTTGTGCGGAATAAATGCTGAAATTAAATGAATGTTGAATAGATTTTATCAGAGTTGCACTTGCTCATTCTTAGAATTTGAATGTGAGCTGCATATCATATTCGACAAAGATAGTCAATTTCTAAGCCAGTACATTGATATCATTACACTTAGAAAATATCAGTTTAAGACAGACGAGTACAGACCTGTGAAGGTTTTTAAAAATAGGTGTAGATGAAAAGCACAGAGAAAATATTTTAACTAGGAAATCATGTGTTATTTTAGGAGCTTGGTTATTATGAACTTGGAAGTTAAATAATTATGCCAAGTCTATGTATGGAAAGTTAAAAGCTTTGCAGAAAATCTCTTTCCTGGTCATTTTATGTGTAGTACCAAGAATAAATACTAACCACTGAACTTATCGTCACTTTCTTTTCTTTCTACAAGGTGTATAAGACACTCTAATTTGTAGGTTGAAGACCAGCTGGATTTTAGTGATTTTTCTAAGTTATGTTACGAACACATGGTCATTATTCACTGATCTATTTTTTTTAAATCCAGATGGTTTAATTTTCAATTTATCTCAGATAATTTGGGCATAGAACATATTTTAAATTTTTCAGAATTTTGATTCAAGAATTTTGTTGTAGCATATTTTATCTGACTGCTTCATTCTGATTACCAAGTTAAATTTAAGATTGCTCTGGTAGAAATATTAATACCCTACATGTCAGTGTAAACATCAATGGAGCCATGAAATAACAAAAAAATAATTAAAAATAAAAATCCCAGGCTGCTCTCTTGCATTGAATCATATTGTCAGCATTACTGACTGCCTCCATTTGGACCAGTATTTCATCCTCTTTACTCTGTAGCATCACTGGAATGAACACCATTAGGCTAATATATTCCAAAGGAGCTCATTACTGTGGAAGCCGAGGAACAGGACTACTGTTCCATGACAGCAATACCAAATTTAATTGCTTCCCTCTGCAAAGGTTGCATATATTCATACCTTAATTTATTAAAAACATATTATCTAAGAACACAGTTAACTATGTAGTACAATTGCTTAATCTCATGATACACACCGATTTGGTCATCTTTCAGTAGGTATTCTTTGAAGCACACGTTCATTTTCATTTTAACAATAACATGGGCCAGGCGGGATGGCTCAGTGGTCTAAAGCGCCTGCTTGGGAAAGCTTGGGCAGCTGTAGGGACCACGGTTCGATCCCCGGCACCACATGCTGCGCCAGCCCTGCCCTCGGGCTGAGCCGGCCATAAAAATGAGTGAATAAACAAACAAAGGTTCTGAAACAAGAAAAAAATAATAATAATAATAAAAATTCTTAAAAAAAAAAAAAACAATAACATTTTATAATTTGGGTTTTTAAGGTCAGCAGACCATTTCAGGCAAGAATTATTAAATACAAGTATCAACTTTTATTGAATGTTAATAAGGTTAATTTATATTTTGTTTTATTTCTTTTATTATTCAATGTTGATATGATTATGCCTATGAAAATGATAGCTATTGACATTAGAGAAATGTTGACAGTTGTGAATGCCTTTCCCTTCTTGAATAATGTTTCAGCTTTTGAGGAGTTTGCTATTACTTTTAGTTTGCCTAAATTTTCTATACATATTATTAAATTATCCTCCAGGCACCCCACATACTGTCAGCATATATTCAAAGATATTTAGATATATCAATCATTCAGCTAATATTATTCTAATTTTATTAATATAAGTTAATTCTTAATTTTATTTATGTGTGACCCTACTCTTTTTCTTTTTAATATTATGGCCAACTCATTCTGTCCTGGGGATGAGCCTGGCACAGCATGTGGTGCCGGGGATTGAATTACCATCCCTGCAGTTCACTAAGCTTGCCCAAGCCGGCACTTTAGAACACTGAGCCATCTTGCTGGCCTACTCTTGACATGACAAAACCTGGATTATTTTGACCTTTGTGTCTGGTTTTCATTAATACATCTCCTTTCAGAAACAACCTGGACCCTGGCGTGGTAGTGTATGCCTGTAATCTCAATGCTCTGGAGGCTGAGACAGGAGGATCATGTGTTTGAGCCTGGCCTAGGCTACAAAGTGAGTTCAAGGCCAGCCTGAACTGTATAGTGAAATCCATCTCAAAAAGACAAAATAAATCTTGGAAATCTCCTTTACTTCTCTGATAATCACCCTCTTTTCTGTCTTCCTCTTGCTTGGTTTACTTCTAGATTGCTATCTTAATGTGAAAAGGAAATATAGTTTTGGCACTTTCATGTTTAATACATTTTTATTCAAACTTTATACTTGGTTTATTATCAGCTTGTTAATTCTACAAAGGAAGTTATTTTATTTTCACATTTCTTCCACATCCTTCAATACCTAATGCTAATACAACATTGGAGAAAAATCCAACACTGTATTATATTCTAAGTTTTTGTCTCTGCCTCTTCCAGGGTAGAAACTTACAGCACCTTCTTTGTGTGTATATGCTCTGAAATTTCTGAAAGCTTTGGTTAGATATTGGGCCACCCAGAACCTTTGATGAGAACTTGCTGACCTGTTTCAGTGTGGAAGCCAACATTCATCATTTGAGAAAAACTCTTAGCATATACTCAGCTGCCACTTAATTCTCCTCTTACCCCATCTTAGAATGTCAGTATTTGAGTATACATCTTCCTTGATTGCATGTGTACTTTTCTTATCTTTTGTTTCTAATTTCTCTCTTGTAAAAAATAATCTTCTGGAAGTTTTTCTTATTTTCTAACATTTATAAATAAATATTTTACCCCATTTCAATATGTCCGTACCCAAAATACTATTTCTCTCCAAATTTTGCCTTTTTCTTTGAATCCCAGTCTTGCATCATAATCATGATCTCCTTTTCTTTGGATTTAAATGTTAGTCCTTTGTCCAGTATAACCTCACCATTGAGATATATGTTTCTTGTCAAAATACTTTGCACGTTTTCCTGTCTGTTGTGATTTTTGTCTGTCTTAGTGATGTTTTTATGGTGTTTAGTATACCTTAGTTTCAGGTATAACATTAAAAGTTAAGACAGAGATTGCTCAAAAGTTGCTAACGCATATTGTGAGTTCTTTCTGTCATTTCCTTAACAGGAGGGTAACAGAAGGGGATCTTCTCTTCTCCTGCTTATGCTATAAAGCTGGACTTCATCCTTGTACATTTAGAACTCTTACTTACATTTTAGTGGGGTTTCAGGAGGGAACCAAAATAGACACATTTGTGCTAACTTTATCTTGATCAAGAACTGTTTTCTTCCCAAATAGTCCTAGCAACTAGCATATAAATTAAAATATAGGTACTAATTAAATAATTCCTATAAATAGATACTATAAGGAAACCAGAAAGTCAAATACTGTTTACCCATTCAGTTTTTTTTTTTAATATTTTGTGTAGGAAAAGTTTTATTTTGAATTTAAGTCTAAAGTGTCAGTTATATAAGACTGGTGTAATGGGGAGCACAATAATTTGGTCAAGTAGGAAAAAAAAGGTTTTAAGAAAAATTTGTATTTCCTTATAAATACCTGGCTCAATTCACAACCAGGAAACTTTGTTCAGGGCTGAAAATCTTTATCCATGTTACACAAGCACACTACTCCTCCCCCAGAGCTACACATTCACCCCAAAATGTCTTTGGTATACAAGTTAATCATATTTTGATGTAGATGATGAATGTTCCAAAACATTGTATAAATGTGACATATGGGCAACTCCCCTCTTCTTTCTGTCATATGGTAATTAAATAATATAACACATTCCAAGGATATTCTTTATAGAGTTTTACTATTTTTCCGTTAAGGTATCATCCAGAATACCACGGTTTAGGCTTTACTAGTTCAAGGAATTGAAAGAATTTAATGAGGAGAGGAAAAACCTGAACACGGAGCTTGAATCATGGCTTGGTTTGAGATGCTGCAACAGTATGGAAACATCACTGAACCTAGCAGCGATCAGATCTGGGGTCAGGGTCTCTTCTGGTCCAGGCACTTCCTACTGGACACTTAGCAGGCCCCTTTTCAGGAAACGTATTGCTTGCGTTGTTAGAGATTTTTCCTTAATTGTTTGTCAAAGGTTTTTCTCCCCTGCATGTTGGGACTTCCTCTTTCCAGTGGAAATTCCTGTTGTGCAAATGCAGGACATTTTGGACTATGCTCTTTCTTGCTGCTTCCCTCCTATCCCACCTGCCCACTTAGTTTTTTAACTCTTCTTATTTCTTAAAATAATATTTTCCCAAGACTTTTTCTTATGTGCCATTATATTTCTAACTTCAAATATTTTTGTTGATGTTGTTGACTGTTCTACATTCACAGCCTACTGTTTTTTATTTCCTCGCACTAGTAACAGTTTTCAAAGACTTTCTTTCTCTCCACAAACATTTCCTACAAATTGCTTTATTTGGTCCCCATTTGTTCTGATCTTTATCTCCTTAGCTTTTCTTTGCTCAGCTTCTTCTCTTACTTGGTGACCTGAGTGTGCTTGTGAGGAAGGGGTTTAAAGTTAAGCTTGTTCTGAGCATGAATTGGAGATGTATACCTCTGAGGGACGCTGTAATGTGTCCTCACAGTTGGGGAATACCAAGTAAATGTATTTGTCTTTTTGTTTTGGAGAACATAAAATTCACAGAAAAAAAAAAACAAACAAACAAACAAAAAAAAAACTTCTGGTTTCTATCCAGAGGGGATTATCTGGGAGTCAGATCCAAGTGTAAAAGTAGGGCAGGGTCTCCATATTCAGTATTTAGAGTGGATCTGATTATTGTCCCCTCTGCTGTCAATACAGCCTGTACAGCATGCCCAGGTGCAAACTCTCAAGAGAACCCATTTACAGGCTTTTACAGGAGGGAGGGCAAGGAAGTGAGCAGGAGAAGACCCAAGGGATCAACTGGTTCTGAGTGCACCTGGACTGAATGAGTTCAGAACCAGCCCTTACCCTGCTCCAGAAGCAAGTGACGCTGTCAGTGATTCTGCTCATGTAGCTGCATTTTCCATAGTGATATCCATTCCTTGTCACGCATTTGTGTCTAGCTTCTGGAATACTGGATCTTTTGCCCTCACACATCCCCACCTTGGTGAGTGGTCTTTACGTTGTATCCCTTTGAGATAATTTCTGTTTTCAGTATTCCATCTTAATAAGAAAATAAAATGAAATGATTTTCACATTTGATTTTCTAATAGCATATGACAGTGTCTTCAGTAGAGCAAACACTAAACTGATATTTGTAGAATTAACTGCAATGAACACAATATTTTCATAGATTACAGATTTAATTATTTGACAAATTAATAAATTCAAATATATCTCCCCTGCTTTCCACTAATACAACATATAGAAAATCCCATAAGTAAAAAATTTTATATCACAAAAGTTTAGGTGGACATTTTATTTGCTTTTGTTTTCTTATCTATCTAAAAAAATATTTATCAAGCAACTAAAGTTTCACTAACAATCACTGAGATTAATATGTTTACTTTATTACCAACATGTCTATTTTAAATTAGTAGGAATGTACTCAAGATGAATGTTTACAGGTTAAGATTTGTTAGCTCCCAAGCAAGAGCAGATTGAAATTTCCATAGTTTATGTATGTCACTTTATATACAACTTTGATATCTAGACTATTCTATTATTAAATGTATTAATGCAAATGGGTTTGAGTTTATTGCTTCTGTATAAAGCTTCATCAGGTTTTTGAGAAGTTTAGAAAACTTATTACAATGTATTTGGAATTTAGTTAGAATTATGTTGATATTATCAATATATCTTTGAACTAGAATTATATTTAAAACTCCTATATTTTGATAAATTATTCAGCTTATTCAGATGGTACAATGTTTCCTTAGGGATCTAATATTATATATTTAATTTTGGACTTGGATATTTAATCTATTCAACCTTATGGATCAGCAGCAGTAAGATTTTCCTCAGAGCTCTCCATTTTTCATTTTACAAATAGATCAACTGCTTGCACAATAGTATGATATTTGTTTTGAAAATATTTGAAGAGGTCATAACTGGATTTGATTTATAGAAAAAGTATGAAATTTATGTTGAAGTGGTACATTATGCAGTAAGTTTCTACATAAAAGGTGGCAGCATCATGGTAATGTACAGATTTTTTACATAGTAGTATAGATAACACAAAAATGGAATGGACGTCTTAAAAGTGTTTCACATTTATTTACCTTTTATTATCATTTTGATTAAAATTAAAAGTTAATTAGAGAAAATAGTATCTCTTGAACATTTTCTACATTCCCGATACATTGCTAAACAATTTTCTTTTTATAAAATATATTTTTTTAATTTTTTATGATACTTAAAACATTGCATATTGTTGTCTTTGTTGTACTTGTTCAGAGTACAAGATGTAGGCATAATTTCTTGTCTAAAAATCATTAGCACAGATCTTTCTTTTCATTGCACAAGGAGAAATTAGCTATATATACAGTGCAATAATCCATAACAGTAGTGGATTATCAGCTTATCTGGCATTATCAGAAGCTGTTGACTTGAGCCTTCACAGCTTAGCACATTAATTTGGTTTTCCTTTTCATACCTCATGATTAGATTTTTTGACTAGATGGTTAAAATCAAGATAAAGCAAGACCTATATTAAAAAAAAATGGAACCTTTTATCTAATAAGGTCAGTCAGGTCACCTCAGGATTTATCCTGGTACCACGCAGTGTGGTTTGAAGAACTTTTGTCAGTGTCATCCATCTGGATGAATCACAGGCATTGCTTGATGAATTTGCTCTCTGTGAAAGCCTGAATGTTTTCTCTCTAGGTGATTCTCCATATTCACACTGTACATCATCAATCATTTTCCTCTGTGCCCCCATAATCTCCTTGAACAGAAAATTTGGGACTCCACTGAGTTATAGGACATTACAGCACGTGTTCTTTTTTTTTTTTTTTTTTTTTTTTTTTTTTTTTTTTTTTTTTTTTTTTTTTTTTTTTTTTTTTTTTTTTTTTTTTTTTTTTTTTTTTTTTTTTTTTTTTTTTTTTTTTTTTTTTTTTTTGTCTTTTTGAGACAGCGTCTCACTGTGCAGTTCAGGCTGGCCTTGAGCTCACTTTTGTAGCCCAGGCTGGTCTTGTACTCGCACCAATTCTCCTGCCTCAGAATCCCGAGTGCTGGAATTATAGGCATACGCCACCATGCCTGGCAGCACATGTTCTTTTATGTCCTGTGTCCTAACTAACCTTGAAGGGCTAGAGCCAAAATATTAGCTCTATTGACATAGTGCATTGTATCTATAGATTTGCACATGTTGAACCATTATTGCATCCTTGGGGTGAATCCTACCTGGTTGTGGTATATAACCTTCTGGATGATTTACTGTATTCTATTTGCAATGAATTTATTAAGAATTTTTACATTTATGTTCATGAGAGAAACTGGCCTGTATTTCTTCTTTTTAGTTACATCTTTCTCTGGTGTTGATATCAGTATGATATTTGCCTCCAGTAATGATTTTGGGAGGATTGCTTCCTTTTTTATTTCATTGTAGAGTTTTGGGAGTATTGGGATTATGTCTTCTTTAAATTTCTTATAGAATTCAGCAGTGAATCCATCAGGACCTGGACTTTTCTTTGTCAGTAGGTTTTTTTAATCGCATTTTGTATTTCACTGGCTGTTATTGGGGTATTTACTATTCTTGATTTGGTTTTGGTAATTTATACCTTTCTAGGAATCTGTCTGTTTCATCTGTCTCTTCAATTCTGTGAGAGTAAAGATTCTCAAAGTAGCTAATAATGATCTTCTGAAGCTACTGGTTCTGTAGGAATTTGACCCTTTTCATTACTTATTGCTTGAATTTGAGTTTTTTCCTTCCTCTTTTTGATGAAGTTAGCTAGGGGCTTATCAATTTTATTTAATTTTTCAAAGAACCAGCTTTTGTATTTGTTAATTGTTTATATTGTTTTCTTTATCTCAATTGAAGTAATTTCCACTCTAATTTTTATAATTTCGTCCCATCTTTGGGCTTTGGGTTTGGTTTACTCTTCCTTTTCTAAAGGATTTAGGTGCAGAATTACAGTATTTATCTGTTCCTCTTCTGTGTGAGTTCACAGCTATAAATTTCCCACTATGAATTGCTTTCATTGCATCCCATAAATTCTGATAAGTTGAGTTTGAATTGTCATTGAATTGTAGATATTAAGCCCAAACCCCACCGCTGGGAGCTGAGCCTGCGCACCCGCC